>BCLG01005319.1:0-25956 GCA_001602295.1 Zoysia matrella | reverse complement strand
AGCAAGCGCCGCGCCATTGCTGTCTTCTGTTACTCCGTGCTTCGTGGGCTTGCTGTCGGAGAAGGAGCTTATTACTAGCTGATCGAACACTGAAGAATGAAAGAAGCAAGGAAGGGAGATGAGTTGGTGTGCGTCTGTGTGGAAGACGAGGTGGTATTTATAGGTGCTTAACATGAGAAGAGAGAAGACCGAGGAGGTGAGGAAGATAGGAGAGAGAAAGTGAGGAGGATGTGCCATGGGAGGAAACAGAACAGAGAACACGGACTGGACCGAAAGTAAAAATAAAAAATTCCGGATGGGAGGCGCGTCCCAGCTCATGCACCTTCGGAGGACGGAGACTTCCCTCTGCCAACTCTTTAGCCTCTGATTCGCTGCCAAGTGGAGTGCTTGGGCGGTGCCTGAATCTCATCCAACTGGGGCGAATCCTGCTCCTACTACTGCCAGTTCGAATCTGTTTAGGAAGCGGAGCGCTCCACTAATTCAGCTCTAAGGTCCTGCTGTTGCTGTTGTTTCCATAGTAGATTATATAATTTAGATTAGAATTTATAGATTATATAATTTTGATTATATTTTAAAAATTATAATATATGTCTATATGTTTGAAGTTTAGATTATTAATCAAATTATTATTTTTATTTGTATTAAAATAAAATAATAAAGTATCATTCATGAAATGTACAGTGAGATAGTAAGATGGATAATTTTTATGAAAAGAATATGAATTGTGAGGTTTTTTTATAGCAAATAATCTAAAATAATCTCATTTGAGATGAATTATTAGATTATCATATAATCTAGATGAATAGTCTATCTATTTATTTTTCAATTAAATTATTTAATCTAGATTATATAATCTAGATGGATTATAATCTGAAACAAACAAGCCTGAAATCGATTCATGCTACTCTTCCTAGTTGACTGACCCATGAAAAAGTGTGGCTTTCTACCACGCAAGTTTTTCGTGTTTCATCAGGGGACATCGCAACGTCAGGAAGCTGATGGCCTGAAATTAAGTGGAAGGGTGACAGTGATGATGTACCAACGGCACCTAACTTGACCATCCCAGTAGATGCGTCGTCGTCGTCTCGGTTCGGCTAGCTTGCCTCTCTTTCACTCCTAGCCACTTTCTGCACATTGTTTCGAGGCCCCCCTGCGGCGGCGCCAGCGAGCTAGGACGTGGTTTTCTGCTCACAGCGGTCCGCGTGAGAAAGAGATCGAGGTGAAGAAGCCGAGGTCCTCGTGCTGGCAATCGATCGTGGCCCCGTCGGGGATCGGAGATCCTCCGCCGCCGTAACGACGATCGATCTCTTGCGGGCGCGGTCCGGCAACGACGTCACGACTCACGTGTCACATATTGGCGCAGGAATGCGATACCGGGGCCGCGCTCCTCTGCCTGCAGTTCAACAGCCGAATCCCGGGGTGATGCGATCGAGCATCGTATTCTTCTGGCCAGGAGACACCAGCACCTCGACCTTCGTAAGCTGTCTCCACGTTACCCGGGTCCAGACGAGCGGTGATCTATATATCTCGCTCGAATTTCAACACATATACCCTCTGTTAATTATGAGCAGTCGTAGAAGACACCGCAGTGAGCAAAACATGTCGATCGGCTGACGCACGCTGATTACAATAACACGTTCATCATCACTGCACGTCATCAGTCCACCAGTGCTCGATTCTGAACCGACACATCCACGGCCCCGACCGGATACAAAATTAACGAAAGCTCGATTCGATCGATGCTGCGCGCAAGGCTACATTACATGGTACAATCTAGAAGCACTTTTGGGGGTATCCGCAAGCGGATCTCGTGGTGGTTTTATTTTGTGGTGCTACACTAGCTCCAGCCTCCAGGTGCCACTTTAAGCAGTTAAAGGAACCGGACTAAACAACGACTGCTTTCAGTTCTCATTCGCTAGGGGAGTATGCGATCGCCTTTGTTGCTCCCACGTACGCCACTTTAAGCAAAGCTCTTCTAGATCATTTCGTGCGCAGTCGGCCTTCAAGATCACTGGCGGCCGCGCATGAGCTAGCCGATGCTGCAAAGTTACTCGTCAGGTTGTTTAATTTGATGCTCCTTCCTGGCTCTGATCGTGAGTGGTAGCTAGTGTTGTCACCTTTGTTGTTTTTATTAGTTACTCTACCTTTTTCCACTCTTTGTGCAGCCTCAATTAGTGGATGGCATGTGGGAGCAGATGCAAAGAATTGTGGTTTTTCAGATACACAGGTGCAAAAGCTTGTGGTTATGTAAAACTAATGATAAGAATGATGGCCTACAGGTATATATTGCAGTATTGATACGATCTTAAGACTAGTTAATTGCAGAACAGAAGACGCCTTCCAGAACACTTTTGATTTCTCAAAGTCAACAAGAAGCCTCGAGGACCCACTCGAACAATACTATACTATACACACCCCTGAAAAGGTCAGTACAATACAAAGCACTCCAGTACAGAAAATGCTAGAGAATGTACCGGATGAAAATTATATCGCCAGAAAATCCACGGCAGTATCACGCACACCTGGAGCTGAGATCTCAGCCTCATCGTGCAAATCCGTTGTGCCGTCCAACTCATGTGATGCCAGTGTAGCGACTAGCGAGATCGAAACCGAGCCACCAAACCACACGACGGACGCAGTGTGTGGGACGGGCCGCCCACTATTAATGCGACAACACGTGCATAAAACTATTCGGACATTAGGTTTGTGTGTATTCTAACGCTCCACTTGCACGCTCAACCGACTCACGCTCGCATGGCGACCTGCCTTTGCTACCTTCGGTACGGAAATTAAAGAGAAATAAAAAAGTATGATGTGTAAAAAACGAAAAAAAAGAGATAGAAATTTATTTAAAAAAAAGTGTGTTGAAAAAAAAGAAATATGCATTGAAAAGTGAGAATAACATATATTTGATAACAAAATTCAAATGTTAGAATGATTTATAATTATGAAGGGAGTAGGAATAATTCAGCTTTCATATGAACAAATTGTAATCTGATAGCGGTTTCCTTTCAAAAAGGCATTACGATGACTAAGTTTGTTTTCTTCGGCTGCAGGTGATTATGACTAAGCATATATTTGATCCGATGATCTAGTAGTTTGTCTGTGTGCTCCTTTGCTGTCCTTTTTCCAAAGAAATGTGAATCGTCACTAGTGGCCAAGTTTACGAGTGCCTTTTGAAGATTTGGGTGATCTTATTTTTTTTCAATAGCTAAGATTTGGAAATCTGATCTCTTGAGAAAAAAAAACCAGTTCCATATTTAAACTATCCCAACTATGATTGCGTTAAAAATTAATCACGTAGCAGTCGTAGCCGGAATTCGTTGTATAGCAGTCTTGTGCTCCTAGAAAGTTGGTTCCTTATTATATGTAAGGAAACGGGTAAACAAAGTACTGTAACATTTATATAGACTAGTTTTGATATCTGTACTAACACTACGGTCTAAAAAAAACATATCAATTTAAAAAAACCATATATTAATATTAAAATTTGAAGTTTCTTATTTTTTATCATAATTTAGTAGATGGATGGCAATGGTGAGAAGCAATTCACAGGACAACTCAAAATAAATTTGTTTTATTTTCCATCATTTTTTTAATCTCATATATTTATTTTATTACAAAGAAGCTACAAATAAGTTGATGGCCAGGCCCAGGACGAATCCGCCACACTTGAACTTGGTCACCTTGTTGATCATCATCAGCGCAAAGCAATTACTAATCAACTCGATGCATATTCAATTCAACAGCTCGATCAATAAAATTAACCACCATTTGTGTCCAACGCAGCTGCTTAATCTTGTTTTTTAAAATTGGGAATGATTCATTGGCGAGAAGCATAATAGTATGCCACGTGCGTATCCAAACTACATGACATAATTGAACGTGACGTACCTGGGCCGCACGGAGCGGCATCGAGTACGTTCTTGGCGCCGGGGACGCTGTACACGATCTTGCCGAGCACGGAGGGGTCGGGCTCGGAGACGTCGCCGATGTCCGGCACGGCGCAGTCCGCGTCGCTCCTCCACGAACACGGCGCCCTCCCCAGTACAGTCCACGCGCCGGCGGCGACGCGAAGCCCAGCGCCGGGCAGTAGGCGAAACGTGTGTGTGATCTTTCAGTTTGTCAGATTTGGCTTACTCTACGTGCACGCACACCCGTATTCTGGTTTCATTTCGCCTAACCTTCCGAATTATCCGCGAAAGTTTCTTGTGTGCAAGGGTAGTTCGTTAGTTTGCTGTTTTTTTTAGTAGTTGTGTTTTGTTAATTAGTAATTGCTCGTGTGAGTTAAGAGATTTAAATAAGTGATCCGTTAGATTTGTAAGTAAAAAATATTTGTAGAGAGATTTTATCTGTTAAATTTGTAAAAAATATAACTCTAAGTATATTTTTATGTGCATGTAATTTAACTTATCTCTGTGAGTACATTTTACCATATACATATATATATATATATATTTGTATTTTTTAAAGAGTAGAGATTACAGAGCATAGTCCGGATTGTAGCTGCAACTAGAGTCAAACATGCTTTGCCACTTTAAAATTATGAATGAATATATTCATTCTCAATTGAGCTTGGACCGCTAGAAGCAAACAAGATTCCAAGCCTAAATTAACCTTACCGATAAGCTTGTATACCACCCCAACAAATGTGGTCAAAAAGGCAGTTTGACACGACCAAACTGCCCGCCCGTCGGTTGCAGGGAAACCTGGAAAAACCGCACACAGGAATTGACACGATCGAGCTGACGGGTGACGCGGGACGGACGACCAGCGCAGAAAGTTGGTTTACCACTAATCAGCCACGCAAAGAATGTGCTTGGCTCCCCGATTAGGTTCGGTTAACTCGGTGTCACGGTGGGCGTACCGCGTCCACGCCCGCCGCTTCTGCTCCGAGTCAGCGACGAGTCCACGAGTGTTCCGTCGCCCCCGAGCGCCCGTGAGATGACCGCGGGTCAGCGCCCGCGACTGCAGCCGGAAAGCGAGGCGTCACTTGCCGAGCCGTGCGAGCGTCACTCGTCTTGGGCTCGCTCCAAGCCTCCAGCCGAGTGCGCGAGCCCCTTCCCCGTCGCCGCGGTGGTTCCCGCCGTGCACTCGTGCGCTCAGGGGGAAAATGAATCCGGATCGAATTAGAATCAAACTAAAATTTTATTTATTTTTAAATTAAAAATTAGTAAATATCAAAATAATTTATAAAAAAATGCACGATCAAACCTTTTTAACACCCCTACGTGCGCTATCCCAACAAACCCCAACCCATCCCAACCGCGCTCCGGTTCAGAATCCGCGTCTGCCGGCCACACGCCAGGGTCGGCGCGGACTTGCAGAAAGGCCGGCGCCGTCTGTTCCTACATTTCTTGCATGTAGCATCCACCACCTGGCACTGGCAGCCGCGCGCTGCTCCAGCGGACCGTCGCCTGCAAGTGGCGAGGGAGTAGCCAACCGGTGCTAGCTCCAACCAGCCAGCCGCGCCTTGATCCGCAGGGCGGCGGGGCACATGGCGGCTAGCTCGGGGTTGGCTCTCCCCAGCTAGATCCATCCCAGTCCCAGTGGCGGCCTCGGCAGCGCTCTCATCCTGTCGGGTGACAAGCTGGAGACTGCTCGTGTGTTTGTCGAACATGGGGGTCATCTCATCTGCTCCGCATGGATGGATGGAAAGCGCATTCAGATTTTCAGTCAGATGCAAGTTGATTGTAGCGGTACTTAGTGTGCAGATTTTCAGTCGAGAGTTCCTCAATGACAGTACACCACCTGGTTCGGTTCTGTGAATCTCAACCCACAAATCAGAGACCTTGTGAATGTCCTTTCTGAAAGCGTTTGGACTTACGAGTGCCTCAATCTTTGAAACTCAAACTAAATACGAGTAACTTTTGAGTTATTACCATTCTGTGGCTTAGATATAAATTTAAATTACTCCCGGCATTTTTCTTTTGGGCAAGAATAATTCCCGTCGTTCACGTTCGCGATGGAGAATCGAAGAGGGCATTGCTACCCTTCATTTCTATGTTTTTGTTTGGTTCTGGACCTAGGTTCGGTTCCGTTTGTGCAGCATCCAGTAGTCTTAAATACTGGAAACTTTAACATTCATTCAAATATGAACCTGACATTTCAAACACACCCAAATTTTCCAGGATCAACCCCTTTGTCCATGCAGGGGTCTGTTATTCTTTTTCATTCATCAGGAACGCTATGCTATAACAGAAAATCAGGCACATAATGCACGACAAATGGGCTCAAACTGCGCTATGGAAACAAATCCAGAATTGGAACAATGTTCCCATATGTACAAGCTTTGCTAAAGTCTACGGAGGGGCAGGGAACAGAATTTGAAACAATGAAACAGAAATGTACATCCCTCTTTCAGAGTACACAACTCACAACTGCAATTGCAGACATGGTGCCAAGTCGATGCAGGACATGGTTCTCTGGATTTATATTAACTGCTCTCTCCCAAGGACAGGTGCCAAATGTACTTTTGGAGCCTTTCTGAAGAGTTGCACTTTACTTGCTCAGAAAGGCCTTCAAAGAAAATGGTGGGTAAGAATCCTGCTCCAAGAGTTTCAGATGTCATGTGTGCAGTACGATGAACAGTAGCACAATTAAAACTGTTGCAGAAAAGTGATCCAGAACAATAATAATAAAGGAAAGGATGCATATGCATCCCTTCACAATAATGAGCGTAGCCAAGACTAGTGAAAATCCATTAGATGAAAGTAGCCACCAGAAATGAAGTTTTCAAGAATACAAATGTCAAATCAAGATGACAACTCAGGTGTTACCTTGCCAACTTCCTGTTGTAGATATTGTCTAACCACAGTCGCTTGCTGTACCATTCTCTCCAATGATGAATACGCCGGTAGATTAGCATGTGCTGCCATTCATCATGAGAGAAAGATCCACATTTAGATCACGACCATATCAGGCCATATAAGGACCAAGAAGGGTATCTTCAAACATACCAAGGATAGCACGGTTCAAGCCATCTGCAACATTCTGTCTGTATTCTGGGCTAAGGAGATAAAACATAGGGGACTTCTCAGGCTCTTCATATGCTAGCAGGGCCATAAAGTCCTGGAAAACAAAGAAAATTTTAATGTTTCCAGATAATTTGAGCATACAAAAAACATCACCATGTTTTCTGTCTGGAGGATGAAATAAAGTGTTTCAACTGGCTGAATGACCCTTTACAACTTCAATCATTCCCGATGGTTTTTGAAACCCACAGCTTGATCCCACTATCTATGGAGACAATACGCACTGATTCATTGACTCTGGAGATCAAACAATTATGTATTGATACATACTCGCTAATGGGTACATCGTTCAGTGGCATTCCAGCCAAACTTGCTGATATTGTAAAAGACCTATGGCTGCAAGGAATGTAGGCTGTTTGGTATCAGAGACAAAGTAAACTTTTGCTAGTACATCCTTAGAACCAATACGTTTGTATCTGATCAAAATATGTCAGTGTCAAAATAGTAAACACTTCATTACTACTATTACATTTACAACTTACAAGTTGAATTTAAAAGCCTGCAGGTTTAAGGGAAAAAAAAATACCTCTAGTTTTTCGACATACTTGGGAACTTTCCCAAACAATGTCAATCTTTTCTGGCCAAACTCAAGAGCTTCTGTGCTGTCAGTGAAAACGACCAGAACAATGAAACCATGCAACAGTATGATCTCTCTAAATAAAATTTGGCATTTACTCACCATTTTCTGGCACGAATTAGCTCAATGAAGTGAAGACTTAAAAGATCAAAATGTAAATCCATATCATTCTCCAATAATTTAGGTGCCAGCTCTTCAGTCAGCTCTATGGCCTTCAGGGCATTCCCTTCCAGCACAAAATTCAAAATAGCTGAACAAAATTTAATGAAGAGCATTAGATGATGTAAACAGGAATGTACAGTGTTAAGGGTTGCCAGACTTGGACAGTCATGAACTCATGATTCATGATAAAGTGGCTAGAATACAATTGGCATTCATGGGGAACACAATTATTTTTCATAACACACGTCAACGAATGGGCAATTAAAAAGCTCGTAGCATCGGTCCCACAAGATAAGCTTAATTTTAAAATATTCAGGATTCTTGTTAAAAACAGTTGCATGATATGAAGGGAATGCTCATTACTTAGGTCTCTACTAAGCAATGAGAACCTAACCCCGAGGGATCTAATACATGTCAACTGTCCTAGTAAATATTGAGTAAAGCTTACATTTGCACTAGTGTGCAAGTAAACACACCAATCCATTAGTGGCAGATGATAAGTAACAACAAACAGAAGAATGTATTTTGAACAGAGACAGCTCATAGGGCCAATGTAGCAACACCATTTCTTATTAGCATAATCATTGGTCCATGACTGATGTAACATAAAAATCACAACAGAAGAGTATAAAGGAACATGAAAATTGGAAAGCAATAATAAACTACACCTAAACTAATGTTTCCTCAATCAAAAGGCACAAGAGTACTTACACATGCTAACAATAGTGTCTTGTTCCTAAATGCTGTAAATAAAAGATTAAGTATCAACCTGCAAATTAATACCTTTACGCTTATCCACATCCATGTTGTAATCAACAGGTAACTGCAACCCAGTGTTGGATTGGAATGTCTCAGCTGTTTCTTTAAAGCAGTTATGCATGAGATAAGATAGCACTATGCTTTGGACATCGCTGTCGCTGACAGACTGCAGTAGGGAGAAATTTCTGTAAATAGCATACTATAACTTAAGAAAAGGGAAACACAGTTCATACTGATTTATTTATCCAGCAAAATGGCAGCAGGTATGGGGCCATTCGCAAAAGTGGCATAGTAAATACCATAAACATTGCACGATTGGTTCAACAGTAAGCAAAGTCATACAATGATATGCCCATATGAACCACACATTTAGGGCAGGTTTGCTTTGAGCCCTGCCAGGCAGCAACCCAAGCCGCATGCATCCAAAAGTGGAAGTGTGGGAATGCTGCCTGAGCCAAGCAGCTCTGCCCATTTACCAAGCAAACAGCCCCTAGTGGCACAGGAGGAAATTATTAAAGAAGTTATTCAAGCCAGAGCAGTGGCAGGGGGAACAAACAGGCCAGATAAGACATGGCATGGTGGTGACCAGGTCACACAGACTGACATTCAATTTTATGCCAGAGACACAATTTAGGAAAGGCATTTGGCACTAATATTCGGCCAGCTTGCGAATCCATCTATCTAAATTCGTTGTTTAGAATAAAAAATACTCCACGGTAATAAGAAATTGCTCTTTTTTGTTGTCGTTTTGGGTAGCCATTTGCTGTCTTAATACCTCAAAAAAAACAACTATTAGACATTTGTCAATAAGTAATTAGAAAACTAAGAAACACGTGCCACTAGCTAACTCTTAGTAATCTACAGTTGATTGATGAGCACAAAATCAGATTTTCTACAGCATTGCCCCCAATAGCGACTCACCAAACAGTCAACAACAGGGATGCTTGGCCGCATGCCATCTATTGCCATGATGCAGACTAAAACTAACACCTCGAACCTCTCTAGATCTCTTTTTTACTGCAAACCCTAACACGAGCGAATCCTCCAAGCCCGCTCACTACAAAGAATCCAGAAACCAATCTTCTCAGTGCATAATCCAGAAACAATTATAGCTTATGCATCAATCGAATCAGCAGCAAAGTTCAAAGCAATACCGAAATTTCGAACGCAGACAGGAACAAATTCACCGGAACTACAGTGGAAGCGCCAACCAAATTGAACAGACACAGAGACTGCTCGAAAATGGGAAGGGGAGAGGGGCGCTTGTGGAGAATGAGCTTACAACGTTCTCGTAGAGGCGGGGATCCAGGTCCATCATGGCAGAGCAGAGGGGAGGAGGCCGTCGTCGGATGCGGTGAAGGACGAGGCGGGTGTTACGGCTTCGCTTCCTGCCCGCTGCTGGAGTCTGGGAGAGCCGAGCGAGACGATTCCCAAAAAGAAGATTTGACCAGGATTTTGTTTATTTTTAGCCTTTTTGTCTGCCTTCATTTGTAGTTTTTTTTCAGCTAAGCTTTTTTAGATGAAAATTGAGAAGTTGAAATAAATAAAGTTTTGAAAAGCTCATTTTTAAAATACTGAAAAGCTAATTTTTATAAAAATAAACTATAAACTGAAAAGCTTAGAGTTGTTTTTTTAGCTTTTTTATGCAGAAAAGTTAAAATTATATTAAAAAGCTAATATCTAAATTTTATAAGTCTAATTTTTCGACTAGTCACCGACCAGTTTTTTTAAAAGCTCAAAAGCTGTTAAGACTCCTCCGATAACTATGGAAGACTATGTGTAGTATGAATCATAGATGTTTAAATTTCACTGCAATTTTTTTGTTTAGTTAAGACACTTAATGAATCGATGGCTTCTCTCATTTCACTTTTGTCGCATCGTTCTATCAATCGATTTAGTAACACTTAATAAATATAATTTCGTTGCATTCCGGGGAGGGGTGAGAATGGACGAAATGTACTGATTTTCAATCCAATCTAATTCTAACCGAATGGTCATTTCTGACCGTGTCGTGTTTTTGAAATAGACTGACCAATCCTACTCATTCTAACCTTTGTTCGGAGTTCCATATCAAATGAACAAGGCTTTACGGAGGAACGCAATCTGCTGATCATATGGTCAAAATTAGAGCCCCGGTTGGAACGTAAAACTTCACAGGAATTAGTTCTACTTTATAAGGAAAAAATTATTCAAATAGGGTCTAACAATGGATGTTACAAGTAGAATGGTTTTATCCTTTTTCTAGCGTGATAGATAAAATTTACCAAAATCACATGGCATGCAGATAGTACTATCGTCTAGCCAGTCGCTTGCTGTACCGCTTTTTAGCTCAGTCTGAAGGCCCGCCGTGTACACGGCAAGGATGCATATTCTCTGCACGAAGTGTTCAATGTACTGTAGCAATAAATCTAAAACGTCTATTTCAGATCAAACGGTGTTGCACCTATCTAAATTCTACGCTACAGTACCTCTCTGTATTTTGTTCCCTACACGAGGGGATGTGAATTCACACGGCAAGCGTGGACGCTAGCCAGACGCGAAGGCGCAAACTTCACGCAATCCACCTCCAAATACACAGGTATGCATTCTTACTGGGAGTGTGATGACATGAATCTTACAGAACTATTATTCCAATCCAACTCACGAGTTTTGGATTTTACATGTATCCACTGCACCTTTCAATGATGAACAGGATCACTGTATCTGCGGACAAAATCGTGAACGATACAATATACAGTCCTAAAAAAATGATATAACCGGACGGATCACTATACACTACACCAGGAGACCTATACTTCTGTAAATACAACAATCAAGGCCAACGAATTTTCTTCACCCTAGCCTTGTGGTTATGTTACAATTTTACAAACAACATGATGGAGAAACAATGTAAAGCAATGCTTTCAGCGGAAGCATCCAGCAGCATCTGCAAACTTGCTGTATATAAAACAATCCTTCCTGACGTAGAATAGCTCTAACTAGTGTTTGCTCGTTTCCAGACGATAACTGTACCATCTGAATCAGATGAGGCCAGCAAATTTTCCCCGTGATTCCAGGCCACACCAATTACTGGCGAACCATGTCCCTTCAGCAATATAAATGTTCTCATTGATGCCCAATGATGGAGCCGAGTTTAATATTTAGCAAACAAAGCTAGCGTGACACATACCTGTAGCTTGTTCACACATGAGTTCTTTGGGCGTGCCAAATCATAGAAGTAAACATTTGCATCCTCGCTACCAGTAACTTGATGTCCAGAAGAAAACATGTCAAATACACTCTTTTTAGTAAAGTCCAGTTTTGTGTAAAAATAAGAACAGGTAAAAACTAAAGCATGATGGATTTGTTCCCATAAAAGCTGACAAGTACTTTCTAAAGACATCTCTGCTACAATTATTTTCAAAATAAACGACTAAAGCATTTGTTCGAAAGGCATATAATGGTGTTGTCTGTGATTATCTTGGTAATTATTGAAGTACAAAGGAGTAACGTAAATTGGGAAAAGGAGTGCAAGCGAAGTGCGGACACTTGAGTGCTAGTTTCTAGGGGGAAAAGGAAATAAGAATCCATACCATCAAAAGGACAATGGCAAGTTTTAGATAAATAAGATATAACAGCAACAAATATTCAATCAAATTTTGATTCCTACTCACCTATGAACTCTCCTTTCTCGAGGGAAAGAAGTGGACAGAAAGAAGCACGGATACTCTGCACCCGCGATACCAATTTTAGGGAGCATATGAGAGTCAAATACCCCTTAGCATCTTTTGCAATACTGAAATACCAATAATACAAATATTATATAAAGTAAAATTCACCATAGAATAGACCAATATAAAGGAAGCACACCTGAAGAAAGACAGAGTTCCATCCTGAGCACAAGAAAGAAGTACTGGACAGCGTGCAACAAGAGAAAAGGTGCGATACTGTATGGTTGTAATCGGGAATTTGGTCTTACTGCTCTTGTTCTTGTGAGTTCTAGATAGAGCTCCTGTGTGTGAGTTCACACTTAAAGTGTAAATGAAACCCTGCACATTTCGCCATTTTAAAATTATGAACATCTTATATTCATCTCTATAGTTGGCAAATTAATTATCAGATACCTGTGCATCACCGGCAAAAATAAGCTGCCCAGTGTGATCAATATCCAAAGCTGTAACCGCATCATCAAATGTAAGCTTGCTGATTATTCTCCCAGTACTAAAATTTATTGCCTATGTTAGAAAGAGAAATAGATCACAAAGTGGGTAAGGGGGCATACAAGCCATTGTCCACAATTTTACATTATTCCTGCTAATCAATTACACAGTAGGTTCCATCATCCATATCAAAAGAAATGAAAGAGAACAGATTCTTTGCTTTCCAATGTTATTGAAACATCAGAGAAATCATAGATGAGGACCAAGCAGCAAGAACCTAGTGTGGAAAGTAAGCAGCAGTATATAAAGGATCCGTATATAAATTATTGGAGCAAAAGGGAAGGAAGCTTACATTGATTTCTTTGTTTGCGTTGCCAACTAAAAGCAAATTATTATTCACCTGCAAAAAAGAAGGTCAGAAGAAAACACAGTAAATATTATTATATTATAAAAGACACAGTTAGCTCAGTTGGTTAAGGGAGTGGGCGTACACCCTGACTACCCAGGTTTGAATCATCTTCGATACGAATTTGGGTCTCTATTTTATTCTTAATACAATGGCGCCTCATTCCTCCTAGGTTAGTTGATTTTTTATATGCAGTTAGCTGATGATAACTTGTTGGTTACCACACAGAACTATTTGCAGCAGATGTATAGGAAAACATCGCTAGTGAAATAAGTAAAACGATGGATAATCATGTACTCAAAACTTACAGGATGAAAGCAGATGCATAACTGGGAAGAAACTCCATATACAACCCTGATACAAGTGCCTTTAGAGATCTCCCATACTCGCATAGTTTTGTCCAGGGAGCATGAAGCAATGTACTGGTTATTAGATGAAAAATCAAAATCTGTAATGCAGTCAGAATTTAAAACTCAGAGTCACAAGATTCCCGACAGAAAATGAAGAAATCAACAGGACACTGCGAGTCTGTGATTTGAACTGATCAAGTCAAATCTTCACATCGATATAGTAGATATGTTTACATGCATTATAACCCTTTTTAAGATACCCAAAAACCCTAATTCAATTGTTATCTTTATTACTTCGGTACTGATTTTGTATGCTCAGCAATACAGGGTACTCTTCATGACACGAGGGCATCTATTATGATAACCGGTAATCAACACTAAAGTAGGGACTTATGAGTCATTCAGAAAAGGATGGAAAAACATGGCCATGTGTAGTAAGGCCTTTTTAACTATGACAAATTAAGTTGGACACGAGAGAATAATTTCAGGGCACAATATTTGTAGTCTAACCTGTGATATCTTTAGAATGTCCGATCAAGTTTTGAAGAACAGATGGTGGCTCAGAAACCTGGCACACAGTTAAACTGCCGTCTGCTGCGCCATATGCAAGCAGATCCGAACTTGCATGTCCGAATTTTAATATTGTCACTGCCAAGAGCGAAATCAGTCACCCATGAGAACACTAACCAGATCAATCAGATAGAACACTTGACCACTGAAAAAGAAGAAATGTGTAGCATGACAGTTAGAATACAACCCGAGGCTTTGCAGTTGTCAAATATGCAATGCATTCCAACAAATGAGTATGCAGGCTCAGCAAATCTGACATGCCGCTCAGGATCACTCTGCTTTGAGCTGATACTGATGGTGCGGCTTAACACACCGCTGTTACTTCTCAAGTCCTGCACCAAACAGTTACATCAGAATTAGCGACAGAATTCTTTTTCCGAGAACAAGCATCTCTTTCCTGGAAGCATTATATCCACAAACTCTGGGGTGAGAAGTCAGATAACACGAACCTGCAAAGAACTCCAACTGTCTGCCTTGGACAATGTAGTAGGGCCGGGAGAGGGAGCCCATCTTCCACTGGTCAATTACCAAATTACAGTACTGCGTTGTTAGATTTCACCTTACCCAATGCTCTGATCATACTATATGATGAAATGATTAAGGTTGAGAGGTTGCTGCCTACAGCTAGTGAACAAGCATAGCCAAAAGCCAATAAGGCAATGGTAGCAGGGTCAAACAAAACTAACGACCTTGTTCTCAATTTATTGGATACACAGGCAGAGCAGGCGACGAGGCAGCAAAATTCAAAGCAAGGGGGCACGAACCTGTTGCTAGGCGTGCTGTGGGCGCTGCCTCCGTCGATGCGCCGGAGGAGGAAGTTGCGGTAGGCGACGTAGCCCTTTCCGTTGCAGCGCCACTCCTGCGCGCATCATCCCCGAACAAACCCGCTCAGTTCATGTGTTCCTCAGAGCAAAATGCGACACCATCCAATGAGCAGAGAAGGGGCGCCTACCATGCGATGCTGGAGGGCGGAGGGGGTCTTGCGGCGGAGCAGGAGGCGCCGGAGGGCGGCGTAGTCGGCGTCGGGGCGGGAGGAGGGGGTCGGGGGCTGGAGGACGCAGCTGAGGAAGTCACGGTCCGTGGGCATGGACGGGATGGCGGGGCGCTCGGAGGAAGCGGAGGCGGCGACGGAGTCGGTGGCTGCCATCGTTTACCTCCACCTTGCCGGCTGGCCGGCAGCGTGCGAGCGGCAGTCGCGCGCCCCGGGGAGAGATCAGGGACGGGACGGGGGAGCTTGGATCTCGGGCGGTCGTCGTGGTACGGAATGCTCACGAGATGGCAAAAAGAAGTTGGTTAATCTAACATTCATGCTAATCAGCTAATGTGTACTTACATCCATTCTAAAATATAATTATATAAGTATTTTTATTTAGATAAATTAAAATATTTTAACTTCTACCTGTATATATTTTTTTATATAAAAAATATATTTTTTATAAAAACTTATTTCATGATAAATTAAAAAATATATTTATATAACATTAAATATTATTATTTTTTAATATTAATAATCAAAGTGATAAAATTTTGATTTTGACTAAATCTATAAATGCTTATATTTTGACACGGAAAGAGTAATTGACCAATATAAAATGAGTTAGTTTGGGATTAAGAAATGCTTCCTCCGTTTTAAAATATAAACATTTCTAAATTTATTCAAAGTCAAATTTTTTATCACTTTGATTATTAATATTAAAAAATAATAATGCTTTATGTTATATAAAATATATTTTTTAGATTCATCATAAAATAAGTTTGTATTAAAATATATTTTTATATTAAAAATTATGTAATTTCTTAACTATATTTAATTTAAAGTACTAAAAGTTTGACTTTGTCTAAAGCTAAAAATGCTTATATTTTTATAAACTAAGTTATGAGAAAAAAAATTAGATGATGTTTGGAAGCTAATTTATAGAAATTGGTTTCTCATTTTTTCATCTAATGACATTTTTGCTCATCTTTTTATTTTAAATATCTAAACTGGAAACTATTTTTATAAACCGAGATAAAAACTACTCTGCTTGGAGAACTTTTAGTTTTTAAAAATTGATTTCTTAAAAACTAATTGGATTCAAACAAAATCTAAAAAGAGAACGCCACAATGGAACCGTAACATTTTAGGCAATGTTCGTGTTTCTTACCATAACCCTTACACGCTGTTGATCGCTGTTGATCGTGACTCGGCCACAACCCACCTGAGACACGACTCTCTTTTTTCTGTAGCTGGACAGCTCAGGGCTCAGAATTTTTAAAATTTTTTACAAAAATTAATTTAATTTTACAGAAAAAATAATTTCTGACCTCATTGGACTCGGTTGCGTCGCCTGTCCGGATGCGGGGGCCTGGAGGCCCTGGACACTGCTCTAACTTGCTCGATATCTCGAGTGCTTCGTCTGGCTGAGTGCGACAGGGAGCATCGTGATTCCAGAACTCTCACGAACAATAAGAAGAGTGCATGGCAGCAAACAATGCTTTGATTTTTCCGACAAAACGACAGGAATGCGACTGCCACGAAAAAACAACGAATTACGAGGATTCTAAATCAAGAAAGAAGACTTTCTATTATACTCTCTCTATTTTTAAATTAATGTTAACATTAATTTTTAAAATCAATTTTGATTATTCGTTTTATTTAAAATATTTTGATAAAAATTATATATTTTGTTGTAATTTGATTTATCATTAGATATACTCTAATATGTGAATCACAACTTCAAATTTTACATATTTAAACAAATTTTTTGAATTACAAGAATAGTCAATATTAAAATTAAAAGTAGAGGGAGTATAAAACAGAAAATTTGGGCTAGGATGCAAGGATGGCAGGAGAAGCTGCTTTCAAAGGCAGGCAAAGAAATTTTAATCAAAGCTGTTGCCAAGCAATCCCGACTTATGCTTTTCTCTTCGTTCTTTAATTGATGTCGTCGTTAAATTTTAAATTTAACTTTGACTATTCATTTTATTTAAAAAATATGCTCAAATATATAAAATTTTAAGTTGTGATTCAAATAACTCTAATGATAAATCAAATTATATCAAAATATACGAAATTTATCTTTTTTTAATAAGACGAATGAATAAAGTTTAATTTAAAAGTTAATGGTGATATTAATTAAAAAATGAAGAAAGCATGTCCTGCTTTGATATTACTAAAAGCCTTTTGTGATGAGTTAAGCATGATGATTGGACGATATTGGTGGAGTCAACAGGACAAAATGCATAAAATACATTGGTTGAGTCGGGAAAAGCTCACATGCTCCAAGAAGGGAGGTCTTGGAACGCGGGATCTTTATTTGTTCAATAAAGCCATGTTAGCAAGGCAAGTATGGAGATTACTGACATGTCCGAATTCCTTATGTGCACAAGTACTGAAAGCCAAATATTATGCAATTGAAAGTATCATTGATTGTCAACCAAGGGCAGGAATTTCTTATTCATGGAGAAGCATACTTACAGGTCTTGAGCTGCTAAAAGAAGGTCTAATTTGGAGAATCGGGATGGGTCCTCTGTCAATATCTGGACTGATCGTCGGATTCCTAAAGGTATGTGGGAGGAACAGCTGGTGACTGATACCTTTTGGCAAGAGGATGCTATAACTATTCTAGCCATGCCCATTGGAGAAGGTATGCAAAATTGGCCTGCTTGGCATTTTGATCCGGCAGGGCGATTCTCAGTTAAGTCAGCATACAAGTTAGCGGTTCAAAGTCGTGATAGAGATGCATGACTAGATGCTTCTACCTCAAATGCTGGTGGTTCAAATGGTAATGATTTTCAGTGGTACAGGATATGGTGATTTACAGTACCCAACAAAGTTAAAATATTTCTCTGGCGGTTTGCCCATAATAGTCTGCCGGTTCGAAGGAAAATAAGAACAGAAACAATATGCCTTGTTTGTCAACGGTTTGATGAAGATTGCGGGCACCTTTTCTTCAAATGTAAGACTGCTCGATCTTGATGGCGAGTGATGAGCCTCGACCACATCCGGAACAGAATGATTCAATGTACATCCGGGAAAGAAGTGATGCAGGAGATCTGGTCGTTAGAGCTTGAAATTCAGATTAAAGTTGTCACATTTTTGTGGAGATGGTGGACTGCTCGTAACAAGGCAAATGCATGTGAAAAACATTGGAGCTTGCAGGAGGTGTGCAGCTCAGTTGCATTCTACTGTATGGAGTTCCAGAAGCTGATGAAACCAAAGAAAGAAAATCAGTTAAGGACAGAAAAATGGAAGCCAACTGGTCCAGATAGTTATAAGATAAACGTTGATGCTTCCTTCTCGCCCATGTCAGGAACTGGTGGATGGGGCTTCGTTGTTCGTGATCATGATAGAAATTTTTTAGAGGGGGGAGCAGGAAATATTACAAGGGTGATGACCGCTTTACAGGCGGAAGCTATCGCTGCGCTACAAGGTTTGGAGAGAGCGGCATTCTTAGGCATGGGCCATGTTCAACTTGAAACTAATGCTTCGGTGTTGGAGCAGACTCTCATTTCAACAAAGTTTGATCAAAGTCCAGTTGGTGGTCTTTTTAGACGAATCCGAGAGTTTATGATTTCAAATTGTATTTCTTGTACTCTTGCGGTTTGGGCTAGATCATGTAATAGAGTAGCAGATTGTTTTGCTGCTTATGGTGCTATAGCTTTGTCTGCTGGCGAGCATATTTTCTGCTGCCAAGCACCTAATTTTGTAACGGAACTAATCTCTGGTGACATGCCTGGAGTTGATGGTTAATGAAAATTTGTTGTTCCGATCAAAAAAAAAAAAGTGACAACATATGCTCCGTGGGTAAACGTTGCATGAATACAAATGCAGTGTTACAACAGGCAGAGAGCTTTAGACTGGCTGGCGGAGGGCTGAGCCCGGACCCAATACAACAGAACTAGTACTCACTCATTGTTACTCTGCTTCCGATGGCATATCTCCGGCCATCAAGCGATGGGGCGCAAGCTATGTAAAAGAATGTTGTTTCTGGTTTCTCTTCGTGGCTTCTCTTCCAATTTCCTATTTTTCGGTCTCGCAACTTCAGCAGGCAGGCGGATGCAACAATAGCTGGTACTTATCTGGCAGGCGCCTATTTATTTGCCAGAGATGAGTCCATAACACTGCATGACTTGTCCATGAACTGTAAAATACATAATAACAGTATTAGATACAGAAACATCATGATATAGTAATAAGCAACTCAATCATATATATATATATGGTGACACTCCTCAAATCAAGCTCTTTTGAACCAAGGGTTATGTATATATGGCATTGGTTATTTCAATTGTTCTAACTAATATTTTGAAGGAATTTTGTTACCTTATAAATTATTCATGCTCAGATATATTTTGGCCAAGTCCAGGATTATGGTTGCCAGATGCTGCACTGCCAGAAGTAGTCCGGTTGGAAACATCTAACTTTTATAACATTAGCGACATTTTTATGTTCTGTGTGTTCTTTTAAAGTCATTTTACAGGATACACTGGTCCAGCACCTCAGCGGTAATTGTTCAAATATCATGCTTGCATTTCACAGTGAGTCTACTACCTCCAAGTCTAACCTGAGTAAGCAATCTTAAAGCATATCTAACCTATCCTCCTTATTAAAACTTTCAATTTCTTCAGGGATATATCTTCCAAAACATGACCGTGGTCTAGCTTATAAAGAAAACTACAGGACAACACTGAATGAACACATCAATCGCTGCCAAAAAAATGACTTCAACAAAAAAAAAGGAGGAAAAAGTGCATCTGATGAACTACAAATGTTGCTGTTATTAACCATTACCAATAGCTGACAGAATAGACTACTGTATCCCTAATTGCCCAAACCTTTTCGAGTCAGAAATCTTACAGCTAATGCCTAACAGTGCAAAGTGCAAAAAATGTTTAAATATGGCTATATATTTGTGACGCTCGTAGTATACCAGAAGCTGAAACAAAATCTCTTAGGTGACTATATCACAAACATGGTATCTATCATAAAATACTTCATATAAACAAATCGCACATAGATAAAAAAAAGACGCGGAAACTTTTGAAGCATTACCTTTTTCATAGAATGTAATTCTCGTCCAAAAGGTTCCAGAAACTTCATCTCTATATCAAGAGGCCAAACCTAAATACAAGCAACAAAGTGATTAATTCCTCAATTTGTATGACGTCACATTAATCATAGCCATTTTCTTTCACTTAGATGATAAAGTATGCCATTCCAATTTCCCAACTATTGGTTGTTTTCTAGTAGTAGTTATTTGTACTTTTTATACAGCATCAACACAGCCAACTAACTTCATAATCTGTCCAATAGCAAGCCTGAACAATCACAAGCAGACATCTTCCAACCAACACAGAATTCAGCAAAATAACCCACGATTCTCGCCACGAAACAGAACATAACCATAATAACTATGTACATGAACCTCATCGGATCACTAACGTTACGAGCATGAGACGGATTGATCCGTACCTTGAGTCCCATAAGCCGCAGCGGCGCCTGCTGCCCGGGCACGATGCACTCCGGCCCGGCCGCCTCCGCGAAGGCCTCCATGGCCAGACCCTCCCCGATCGGATCCGGATGCTGCGGAGTAGCCAACCAACCAAGCCAAAAAAATTAGCCCTCCGCCCACCTAACCAGGCCGGATGAGACAGCAATTAAGCCAGGGGTGGGAGGCGTACCTTCATGATGGCCACGGCGTACGCAGAGAAGTCGTCCTGCGTGGCGACGCGGAGGACGGGGGCGTGGTGGATGCGAGGGACGGGGCGGAGGCCCCCCGCGGCTCCGCCCGTGGCCGCGACGCGCCAGGGCGCGTCGTCGCCCGCGAGGAGCGGCCGCTTGGACGTCCCCCCGGCGTGGGGCGAGACGGACGCCGCTGGGGAGGCCGTGGTCGTGGTGGCCGCCGGGAGGGCGGCCGGCGACGAGGTGAGGGACGCCATTGGATAAGGCGGAGGGGGTAAGCGTTCCGTTTGCGTGTTGGGCTCGCGCGTGGGGAGGGGCGAGGCGAGCACGGCAGCCGGAGGGAAGGCATCTTTTATTCTCACAGCTGAGTGGGTCCCGGCTCCCCAACGCGGTGCGTGTGGTTCTGAGAAGGGGGCGGGCTGTTGCGCTGACGTGTGGGTCCGGGACCAGTCGGACGAATTCGAATTGGCTTGGGAATGTCAAAACTCTTTGACGAAGAATGGTCAAATTCTTGATGGAAAAAAATGTTCAAAGTCTTGATGCTGCTTAAAGGCTTTTTGGAACGTAGAAATTTTATAATAATTAATTAGTTAAATTTTATAGAAAAAAGAAAAAAAAATTCTCGCATTCCAAATGAGGTCTAACTTATTTGATGCAAAAGTGGCAGTTTAAATAATATTATTTGAAAATTTAGTGTTGCGACTTGTGCTAACTGTACTATTCCATAATGTGTTTGGTCATAATTCAAATATGAGCTCATGTTTCTTGAATTATAATTGATCCAAATATAACATAAAAGTATTTTACTCAAAGATGCAGATAAAAGATAGTTCAAAGAGCAAAAGAACATGATCATGACATGTGAAGGACACCTCTGGCTTTGTGTTCTTCCATTAAAATTTAACTCATGGGTGTGTGATGTGTAGATTTGAGTCTCACGTTAAAGCTTACATCAAAGTAGTCATTTGTTTATGGTAACTGTAGTAAGAATGTAGCTTTGTTATATGGTAGCGAAAATGAAATTAAACATGTCAATGTTATTTTAATGTTTGCAAGCATTGTGATGTTTATTTATTTTTTAAGTTATTGTTAATTTTTTACATTCAGGCTAGAATTCTAGATTAGTGGTGAATGAAAGTAATCTAATTGACCTATCTATAAATCATATTGTATGGATCCCCAGTGTTCCAGTGTCATGCTATATATAACACAAGCATCCAAACTAACAATTTCACTAATCAATTTGTACAACAAAACTTCGATTCAATGAAGTTTATCACCTTAATGCGTACACCATTACTCAATTCCGTCTTAGTATCCATCGGTTAAAATCGCATCTTTAAGCTCTTGGTGTTCGACGTAAAAGTTACACTGAGATAGGTGGTGTTACGTTATCGTTAAAAAGCTAAATATCTCTACTCATACAAAAGATTTATTTGGTGGTGATACTTTTTCTATCACTATAAAATTTAAGACATCTAATTTCGATCGGACGGATGCAAATGTATCAGTGCTCCGTTACGCCACCAAGTGATCCACATCGCACCACCATTGACAACATTTTTTTTTTCAAAATATGCTTTGAGATAATACTGCGTTACTGAGGAGCCGGGTAAGCCAAAGTGCTCACCCACTGACAAACCGCCCCAATGAGGTAGTAAGTCCTTCCAGAGCCAGGTCCACCATACTCACCTACTGACTTGTGGACCCCATTCCTGACATACCATCGGTCCACCAACACCCTGCTTCTTCTTCAGTAGTCAGTCTCTCGCCTCGCACACCCCTCCCTCCCGATCCCCTCTCGGATCTCGCCGTGCGCTCGAAACCAAGCGCCGTGCCGCGATGCCTGCCGCGGCCGCTACCGGCGGCGGCGCGGCCGACGCCGAGGAGCTATTCCGCACCAAGCGCATCACCGAGATCCGCGCGGCCGAGAGCGCCACCCGCCGCGAGATCTCCGCCAAGGAGGAGGAGCTCCGGCAGCTCGTCGGCCGCAGCTACCGCGACCTCCTGGACTCGGCGGACTCAATCCTACTCATCAAAGAGTCCTCCGACTCCATTTCCGACAACCTCTCCCGCATCTCTGGCTCCCTCTCGTCTCTCTCGCCGCCGCCCGATGCCCCCGCCTCCAGTGCCGCCTCGCCGTCCCCATCCGGCGGGCGTGCGCGGCTGTTCTCGCTGGCTGCTCGCGCCAAGTACCTGGTTGACACACCCGAGCACATCTGGGGCCGGCTCGACGAGGGCCTGCTCCTGGAGGCCGCGGGGCGGTACCTACGGGCGCAGGTCGTGTACGGGCAGCTCTCCCACGACTCCGTGGCCGCTGCGCGCTTCCCGCTCCTGGCGCACCAGGCGCAGCTCGTGGAGGCGTTCCGGCCGCAGATCGCGCAGCGCGCGCGCGAGCGCCTCGCCGACCGCCGCCTCCCCGTAGCAGCCTACGCGGACGCGCTTGCAGCCGTGGCTGCGATCGAAACTCCGTCGCTCGCCCCGCCCCAGGCTCTCCTACTCTTCCTCTCCTCGCGCCGCTCTTGGATCTCCCAAGCCCTATCCGGGTTTGCCTCGGATCAGTCATCTTACAGTTCCGTGCTCTGTGATGTCGCGAGGATCATGCGTCTCACGCTTGGTCACGTGGGGCAGTTGTTTGTGCCTGCCCTCAGTGATCTCCCGCTGTTCTTCAGGACGGTGCTTGAGAAGACTCCGCCGGAGCAGCTATTTGGCGGCATTCCGGATCCTGACGAGGAAGCGCAATTGTGGAAGGAGCACATGGACCAGATTGAGGCTACCATGGTGCTGCTTGAGACACATGCTGTGGCAAGAGCCTGTACAGACTGGCTCAAGGAATGTTGCAGTGAGATTTTTGGTGTCATTGCTGGAGGGCAGAGATTGGTTGACGCCATTGCTAGTGGGGAGTTGCTTGGATCAGTTCAAAGGCTTGTACGTGAAACACTGGATGGCAGGGAAGAACTGGAGGGAAGTTTGGAGCAGTGGCTGAAGAGTGTCTTTGGATCAGAGATTGAATCACCATGGGATCAGATTTGTGGGTTGATCTTGAAGGAAGGCAAGGATATTTTTGAAGATTGGATGGAGGAAGCATTTGTGCAACGGATGAAGAACATTTTGCGCTCGGAGCTTGATAGTTTGGGTGCTAGTGTTAATGTTAAAGAATCAGTTGAGGCTATTTGTGCCAATGCTGATTCAAAGGACACCGGTGATTTCCACTCATACATGAGAAAAGCTTCAAATGGGGGTGGTTTCTGGTTCTCAGAGTCTAAGATCAAGAAGGGTGGAATTTTAGCTCACTTGAAACCAATTACTGATGAAAGTGACTTCCATAGTTGCATAACATCATATTTTGGACCAGAAGTTAGTCGCATCAGGAATGCAATTGATAGCAAATGCAAGAATACTCTGGAGGATCTGTTGAGTTTTGTGGAATCACATAATTCAGCTCCGAGACTAAAGGAATTAGTACCATATCTCCAGGAGAAATGCTATGGTACCATATCAGCACTGCTGAAAGAACTGGAGGCTGAGCTTAGAAAGCTCTCTGCTTCATTGAAATCCAGAAAGGAGGATAATGAAAAACCTGGAGCATCTGTGATTGTGGAGAGGTCTCTCTTCATTGGTCGCCTATTGTTTGCATTGCGATACCATTCAAGTCATGTACCCCTGATACTAGGTTCCCCACGGCAATGGGTAAAGGAGGCTGGTGGTGCAACTTTTTCAAGTTTATCATCACCCACACCGAGACATTCAAACGCATCATTTGATTCTTCAGCATCTTTTACCCCCCGGAGGCAGACATTTGACACTCCCAGAAGGCACGCATTTGACAGTCCGACGAGTCCGGGAAGACAAATGTCTGATAGCTCCAGAAGACAAACTATTGCCGCTGCAGCTTCTTTGTTTGGCGCTGATGATAGCTCCAATCCTAGACTTGATGAGCTCAATAAGATCCTGCGGTCTCTTTGCATCATGGCTCATAGTGTATGGACATCATGGGTGTCCAGTGAATTATCTCACATTCTTTCATACGATCTCAATAAAGATGATTCACTATCCTCGTCATCTGCTTTACGGGTACACCATCAAACCCACTTCTTGTTCTTGTCACTGTCAGCATATAATACAGTGAAATGCATAACAACATAATTTCAATGTGTTTTTATTAATATATGACGAACTGGGATGATTTTGTAGGTTGTTACTTGCTTAGGGAGATGTGTCTAGTAGTTAACATAAGTCTAAGTAACATGCATAGTAATGCAGTTTAATTGTACATTTCTGAACAGTCAACAGACAGAGACAATCTCTTGGTTGATGATGAATTATATCGAGAAAGATTATGGGCAATAAAAAATAGTGGTTAGGACTTTAGGAGTTTAGTCTAGCCTGCTGAATGTACGATGATTTTGCAGCAATATGTTACTTTGTCCAGTTTTTAGTCGATGACATTAAGACAGTATTCTTTTTACCTTCTTTAACAAGGAACATTGTTCTAACATCATCAATCGAAAATCAGACTATTATATCTTTGTTAACAGTATTTGGTGGTGCCCCTTTCTTAATAGTTGTTTGTGGAGCCATCACAAATACACACCACTTTTTTAAAATGCATCTTCTCGGCCCACCTGGTTGTTCTCTAGGCGCTAGGATGCCTCTAGTGTATCGCTTATTTTATGCCAAGCCTACTTGGGTGCCTTCTTAGCAGCAATCAGGTGCTAACATCACATGCCGGGCACTTTGGGACATTGAGACACCTAAGTAAAGCAATATCTTAGCCCTATGTTTTCATTCGTCATCGACATATTGCTTCCCACACTATTTGGTGTCCAGTGAAAGTACATTTTTTTAATTTATTTTCCAATTGTTTTAATTTCATCACCTGGATGCCTTGTCAGGGTTGGGAAGTTACAGTTATCGAACAAGAGGAAACAACTGAGGGACCCTTGGAGATGCAAATAGCCCTTCCATCAATGCCTTCATTGTACATCATATCATTTCTTTATCAAGCATGTTTGGAGATCCATAGAGTTGGTGGGCACATCCTGGACAGAGTTATTTTGCATAATTTTGCATGGGAACTACTGCAGAAGGTATGCTAGGACGTAAACCATAAATACTCCTGATCCAAAATATAAGGGGAGTTGTCTTTTTGTTGATTTTATTGGTACAATATTTTTTATTTTTATTTTACAGTTTTTTGCTGTTTCTTCCAGGAAGTTCGTGTGGTGATTTTTATTTTTTTTTGGAAAGATAACTATGGTGAATCTTGGACCTTTTTTTTGGGAGGGCTATCCT
>BCLG01005318.1:1564-24633 GCA_001602295.1 Zoysia matrella | reverse complement strand
TGATACAAAAAGTGTGCTGGCCAATCTATACCAGAATATACATTCGGCTTTGAGCATTGGTACTGGCAGCTTTTCGAAGTAAACTCTTGCTAACTCGGAGCCTTGATCTTTTGTGCTGCATTCTAGCACACTTCACATGCTAATGATGCATCAAGACACCACACCTGACCTCAATACAGTTGGTATCAAGCTGAAAGAAATCTTAGGGGTATTCACTTACCTTGTTCTCAGTGTCAGATTATTCTACTGCTTTTTGGAACCCTACGGAACTTCCTACTAATATTTTGATGTGTTTTCAGATAGAAAACGCATGTCACAGGACAAGAAAACTGGTTGTCGATGTGTGCGAGGTCATCGCCCAGCGCGCTGCAAGGCTTGCTGCTGCGGGGATATATGGCATCCTCAAAAAGCTCGGGCGAAACACTGCCGGTCCGGCCGAGCAGAGGACAGTGATTTCTGTGGACGGCGGAGTCTACAAGTACTAGGATCTCTTCGCTCAGTGCATGGAGAGCAGTCTGAGGGGCTTGCTCGGGGAGGAAGCGGCATCGTCAGTCGTTATCAAACTCGCCGAAGATGGCTCAGGCACCGGGGCTGCGCTGTTAGCAGCCTCCTATTCTCAATGCCACCAGGATAATATTAATTGACCTCGGCCCATAGTAAGCATCACACTGCCTGCATCTCTCTTCACTGGCATTGGTGAAAACTGAAAGCTGCTGCCTTCGTTACGTTTTGCTGTCCACGATACGAGCATCACTATACAAGTGCTTTTTTGATGACTTGATTCCCCTGATCCGAAATACTTGTATAAAACATAAGCTGACTTTTTGGACGGATGTTATTCCATTGTCATATTAGCAACCATGCAGGATGGAATAAAGGCACTCGCGGCAAAGGAACTGTATTCTATGAAACGAATTTTGACCGTCTGTCTGATATGTTTCTGACAGTAACGCCTGGCAGAAAACTGAATGTCAAACGTGGTCAAGCTGACCAAGGATAGGGGTAGGAATGAAAAGGATGAGCAATCACACGAGCGCAGAGAAAATAAGTCGGCTTGTAACATTCTATAGCCAATGCGGCTAGGTTCACATACAGGAATAACAACACTTTCACTGCGGGGAGAACAAAACCTGACACGGATATAATTATGAAATTGCCACTAGAAGACCCAGGGCCCAAAATAGTAACACAAATGTAAACAAGTGTTCACTTCTTCTTCCCAGCATCAGCAGCCTTGGTCTGTAAGAAGATAATAGAAACAACACATTACATCAGTAACTTGAAGTGATCACATATGATGCACAACAAAACAGCATGCTGGAAAGTGTCATCATAGAAGCTCACCTTCTTGACACCACGGATCTTCTTGGACCTGTTTTTCCGCTCTTTCATTTGCTTGCGAGACTTCTCAACCTTGGTGGCAAGACCATTCTGACAAAAAGAAACATAAAAAATTTGATCACTAGGATAACTAGCCACAAGATACAGTGCAGCGAATAAAATTCATTGTAATGTCAATCAATCAACTGAAAACACTTGCATAAACTTGACTGTCATTTAATCATATATTGATCTAACAGCTAAGATGAACAATGCATAAAGGCCGGTAAGAAACCAGTGTCAGGCTCACATGAGCAACCACATAGGTGGTTATTGAGGCACATTGCATGCAAAAATACCACAAAGAAATAGGTAATGTTATAAAACCCACTTCCTGTTCAAGGCCTGGTGAGGGACGACTCACAGATTCAGCAAACAGATAACATCGTGTGCAATCTCTACAACATTCATAATCATTGCACAGTACCACAACATGAACTAGGAATCATTATGCTTTTCCAACAAGCAGCATGCTGCATGAAAATGTGTTATGATGTACTAAAAAAGAAGGTATTAGGGCACATCACAAATCTATTGTTATAAATAGTACTCCATCCGTCCCAAATTATAAGTCACTCTGGACTCTTCAAAATTTCTCAAATTATAAGTCGTTCTCACTTATCGAGACAACCTTTTCTCTTTCCAATCTCTCTCTCTCTCTCTCCTCGTTTTCAGAATATCCCCTCTTTTCCACTTTTCTTAATTCCCATGCCCGAACCCAAAACAACTTATAAAAGGGGACGGAGGGAGAGTGCCTCTTAGTGATATCTCAATTCTCATTATAACAAAGTGGCAAAGTGGCATAAGCATAACGTGGTAAGATTTACTCGAGACAAGTAATCTGGTATAAACACACAAACCATAGCTTCAGATTAGAGTGTTGCTGCGACAAAATGGTGCTGGTGATCGTTAGTAAAAAAATAGCGCTGCTGCTATACGATCGTGATCACACTTTCACACTTGGAACTAACGAGACTAATTATTTTCAGTCTCAAATAAGCAAGCATGAATCACACTACATCGAGAAATTTGCATATTTGAGACTTGAAATGTTGCTTTCTTGATGATTTTGTCATCTGTGTGAATGACATATAAGACCATATGTGTCTATGATTTGTGGGTCCAGTTACAAATTTCCGAAGCACATTGTTTATACTGGCAAAAATCCGAAAAGCTCCGCTACATCACAGCTACAGATAGCAAGTGAGTGCGAGAAAGGTAACTTGTACTCTAAATCGCCACGTACCCTGATAAGGCGGTATTTGGGCTCAAACTTCTTGGCAGACTCGAGGTTGTCGTAGATGAGGCCGAAGCCGGTGGATTTGCCTCCTCCGAAGTGGGTGCGGAACTTGAAGACAAATATGCAGTTCGGGTCCTTCACCTCGTACAGCTTGGCGAGCCTCTCCTTCAGCTCCACCTACATACACAGAACCCCACAACCCGTGATGGTGAGACCCAGAACAGATCGCAACGCAACGGCAGCAGGGCGAAGAGAACTGGAACCGAGATCTCACCTTGGAGACATTGGCGCGGCCGGGGTGGATCACCTCGAGCACCTGCAGTCAAGAGCAAGGAAAAAGGCTGTGAGATTTAGTCGCGGAGAAGGAGACGGGGAGGAGACAGAGGCGAGGGGTGGCCCGTACGAATTGCTTGCGGGAGAGGAGGCGGTTGGTCATGAACTTGCGGGTGCGGAGGGTGACCGCCGCGGAGGCCTTGGAGTCCGCCATGGTTCGAGCTGACCGCACCGCCGCCGGGGGGTGAGGAGGAAGGGAGCGGGGAGAGGGCGGCGCGCGAGGAGCGAGGGTCAAGGGACGGGTTGGCGGCACGGAAACCCTAGGAGGGGGCGAGCCACAGTTTTATGTGGTGGGCTTGGAGCTGCGAGTGCTAATAGCGGGGTGCTGAAATTAGATGGGCCCATCACAAACGGGCCTTAGTTTTTTTACGACACACTGGATTTGAGTACTAGAACAGTAGCACTTGAATCTGGTTCGTATTATTCGGCTGCAAGCCCATATCCATTCCTCCAGTGCCACTAGTCCGGCCACCGTCGAACTGCACAGCCTGTGCCAATCATGTTGCAGGCAGCTGAACCCACTCCCTCGAAAGAAAAAAAAAAAAAAAAGGTGAGTCCACTATGGCGATACCGTTCAAACCACTTCATCTCTCGCCTAATTTTTTATATCTATATAAGTACACCTCACTAGTTATACTGTATAATTAGTTGTTATTTAATATTTTTTAAAAATACTTTAATCCAATTACCTTAAATATCACAACAATCTGATTGTAAATCCCTATATCATTTGCCATCCATGTGTTGCACACAGAAGTACGACGCTCCTATTCTTCGTTCTCAGTTACCCTTTTCTATATCAAAATTTTAATCCCTAAGATCATTGTCATTCCTCCTCATATAAATTGGTCTTTTTATTTACTAACATTTATAGAAATATCAAAAATACCCATCCAGTTACTGACCCTGTAGAGGTGTGCATGAAACATGTCTTCTGGTAGCAACTTGTGGGGAAATCAACTGTTTTTTTATATTTACGTAAATGCCTGAAGAAAGCAAATACACAGAGGCGGATTTAGATGGGTGCATGGCGGGACAGCTGTCCCCCCAAAATTTTTGGAAAAAAAACGAATAAGTATATATATGGAATAATGGAAATTGAAAAGCACCTACCAGCAGGAGATCAAGAGCCTAAGAAAACCGGTAGAAGACGAAGAGTCCAAGGAAAGGTACTAACTCTCTTGTTTCTCTCATCCCTCTTGCTGGACGGTTCCTCTTCCTCTCTCGATCTCTCTAATCGATCCCTATCAGCAGCTCACGATCTCTCTGACTCTCGTCCCTTGATCGATCTCAGTAGGCAACATCGCAGCAACATCAGTTCTGGTGGCCGGCGGAGGGGGTTTTTTATTCCTGGTCATGTTCGTTGCAGTCGGCATTCGGCAAGGCTGCTCACTGCTCAGGCTACCATCTGTTTACACTGGGATTGCAGTGCATCCAGGTAAGCATTCTTAATTTCTTATCTTAATCCATCCAAGTCAGTCAGATAATTCTTTTTATTTCTAAATTACTAAACAGATTTTAAATTGTACTTTTGTAGAAACTTTGAGAAAAGTATGAAGAGGAGGAACACTGATCTATCCTCTTTGTGGAGTGCTCATGCTCAGAAAACAAAGGTCTTGGCATCAACATCGAATCAGCAAAATTCCGAAAATATTGATAGTGGCCCAGCAACAAGAATTAAAAGTGCGGTTGAACAGGAGACTCAGGATACAGAGAAGATAAATGAGGGTGTTTATGATGTTAATTGTCTTCCACATGATCCTGGTAAGAGGGTACCTATAATTCAATATGCAGCAAATGAGAGAGATGCTGTAAGAAGAGGGTATATTGCAAAAGGACCATGTCAGCCAAAGACATATCATTTTCCGAAGAGAAAAGTTGAAGGTATGCGCCGCTTCTTTGTGTCCTGGTTCGACAAGTATAATTGGCTCGAGTACAGTGTTGAAAAAGATGCAGCCTTCTGCTTTGTCTGTTATTTGTTTGCAGATACAACTAATTATGTTGGTGGTGATGCTTTTATTAATAGTGGATTTAGAAAATGGAACAAACCTGATAAGCTTGATGGACATATTGGTGGCATTAAGAGTACCCACAATCAATCACTTAAAAAATTTAATTTCTTCATCAAACCGAAAGCGTCAATCAAAAGCACTTATGTTAAGCATACTGTTGATGAGAAAGCCCAGTATAAGGCTCGCTTAACCTATTCTATTGCCTGCTTGAGGTTTCTTTTGTGTCAGAGACTGCCTTGTCGGGATTATGATGAAAAAATCACATCAAGCAATATGGAAAATTTTAAGGAACTCTTAAATTGACTAGCTAAACTTTTTGAAGAAGTTAGAAATGTTGTTTTAACAAATGCTCCACAGAATTGTCAAATGACTGCCCATATCATACAAACAGATATCATTAATTATTGTGCTGTAGAAACTAGCAAGCTTATCATTGAAGATCTTGGTGATGACTACTTTAGAATTTTGGCTGACGAATCTAGTGATGTTTACCAAAATGAACAGCTTGCTCTTTGCATAAGATATGTTGATAAAAAAGGTAGGGTTATTGAAAGATTTCTTGGCATGGTTCACGTCAAGGACACTACTTCTTTGACATTGAAAGATGCAATAGTCTCTTTACTGCTTCATCACTCATTGACATTATCTAAATGTCGTGGTCAAGATTATGATGGAGCTAGTAATATGAAGGGAGAAATCAATGGACTCAAAACTAGAATCATGGAGGAAGCTCCTTCTGCTCACTATATTCATTGTTTTGCACATCAACTCCAATTAACTCTTGTTGCCGTTGCCAAACAAAATGATGATTGTGTGTCATTCTTTGATCAGCTTACGAATCTATTGAATGTTGTTGGGATTTCTTGTAAAAAACATCACATGCTTAGAGAAGCTCAAGCGCAGCAAGTCTTAGAAGCCTTGAAATTAGGTGAAATTGAAACTGGACAAGGTTTAAATCAAGAAATGGGTTTAGGAAGGCCCGGCGAGACACGATGGGGTACTCATTACAAGACCATTTCACGTGTTATCGCTTTGTATCCTACCTTGCGCAAAGTTCTTATTCAGATTGGAAAAGATAAATCCCAATCCGAACGTATGAAAGCTCAAAATTGCTTGGTAGTGATTGAATCATTTGACTTTGTCTTTATGGCACACTTGCTGCTTACAATATTTGGTTACACAAATGAGTTGTGCAATGCTTTGCAAAGGAAAGATCAAGATATTATTAACGCAGTCGAACTTATTGAGACCACTAAGTTTCATCTACAAGTGCTACGGGAGGATAGTGAATGGGAGACTTTTCTTAAGGATGTCACTCAGTTTTGTACTAAGCATCGTATCAAAGTTCCTGATATGGAAGGTTTCTATGTGCCTGTAGGGAGACCAAAACGCTACTTTGTGAAAGTAAAGAATCATCATCGCTTCCATGTTGAAATGTTTCTAAGTATCATTGATATGCAACTTCAAGAGCTCAATAGCAGGTTTGATAAATATTGTAAATGTTTATCAACATGTCTTTATTTGATAACTCATTTTAGTATTTTTGATATATGGTTTTAACTTTTAATGACAGGTTTGATGAGGTCAACACAGAGCTTCTGACTTGTATGGCTACATTGAATCCAGCAAACTCATTTGCTTCTTATAACAAGGAAAAACTTCTTAAACTTGCAAAGTTCTATCCAGAAGAATTTTCAAGTGTAGATTTGATCCAACTTTCTTCACAGCTTAATATGTTCATTGTAGATATGCGCCACGACACAAGGTTTCAAGGATTAAAGAACCTTAATGAGTTATCTATCAAACTTGTTGAGACAAATAAGAATGAGCACTTCAAACTTGTTTATCTGCTTCTGAAACTAGTCCTCATCCTTCTTGTGGCTACTGCAAGTGTTGAGAGAGTATTTTCAGCTATGAACCTTGTGAAGACCAAGTTACGAAACAAGATGAGAGATCAATACTTGAATGATTGTTTGGTCACATTCATTGAGCGAGACTTTTTTCATCAAGTGAGTAACGAGAATATTATCAAGCGCTTTCAAGCTATGGCAGATCGTCATGTAAAGCTTTGATTTAACTGGCATTTTCAATATGCAGTCTTACAAATATGTAGATATCATATTTAAACTATAATATAGTTTATCGGTATCGTGTGGTGAATTTTTTTCTTGAGTTTGTTCCCCCATGATTGAAATCCTAGATCCGCCACTGCAAATACATGTGTTGCGTCTGTGGTAAAGAGACGTGAAGTTCGATTTGTGGAATTGTTTTTTAGCTACTTCATATAAGAGAATATCTCCAACTACTTTTATTGCATCATCTCGAGTAGAGAAAAAGTCTCATAGATTTGTGACATTGTTTACACAACACTTTTGTGACTTCTGCTTTCTTATCTTCATTGTTCATACATTGGATGAACTAAATTTTCAGAAATCTCTAGCTTTGCCTCGCTCCAAGATACAGTTTAGCTTGCATTCATTACCAACTCAGACTAAAGGTGTGTTTGACAGGACTTATTTCAATTGGCTTATACTACTGTTTATATATTTTAGATACAGTAAAAATACTGTTCACATAAGTTGTTTTCATTTGAGCCAGACAAACCACGCTTTCGAAGTTTTTTAAGCTTATGACACTGTATTTACTATAGCTACAGTATCATAAACCGAAGCCACCTCAAACGGTGCCAAAAGAGGCCTTACTCAGCACTTCCAAACAATTAAAGTTATGTACAACCATGAACCATCAACTACAGAGCTGCATAACAAGTCCTATTAAGTTGTATAAGCTGTGTCTACTAGCGGAGTTTGTTCATGGTTTTTTTTCTTCGGCTCTTACGTACTATGTATTTTTGGTTCTAAAATTGTTGTCGCTCGCTCCATTTTCTTTGCCCCGTGATGTAAAATGCTTTGGCGGCAAGTCCAGCCTCTGTATTCTTGTCAGGAATGTCTTGTTGCTGTCCTTCTCATAAATGCTTAATTTGGGATAAAATTCCTACTACCGCTTCTCCCTTGGTACTCTACCTGCGCTCAGCTCGATGCCCTTGACATTTTGTGTTGTATTGTTTTCTGTAAGTAGGAGTACTTGGCCGTACGCCTATTTGGTGGTGGCAACACCAGGAAAGATTCTCCTGGGACCCGTGAGTAGGCTCTGCCCAGACAAGAGCCAATGGGCAAAAGGCGCGACACGGTCGTAGGGGCCGGCCGCGTTGCGTTGCTTGAAATGGCTCCGGTTATTGCGTGTTTCCAAAAGCACAAAGATCCAGCGTGATACAGGCTTGCCCGGGCCCTCTTTTTTGGGTGTCAAGTTACAACCTCCCAGTCTGCCCTGTCGAAGGCTTTATAGGATTAGGAGTACAATTTCTTCAATGCATGCAAAGTCTAGTTCTAAAGTTCGAGATAATCATGCAGCAAGAAGATCGATCTTGCTAATGTCATCTGATTGAACAGGGACCTATAGCTTTCCCCCCTGAGAATGAACAGGAGCCTAGGTACAATTTTCTCTGGACCGACAACGTTGCACTGCAGCTAACGAAGGTGAAACAAAAGCTAGGTACATATTGGTACGACGACATCTGCGAAGAATCCTCAAACAGAAAACCGCTTGTCATCTTGCGACCAAAGCCACCAAGTAGAAAACACATGAAAAATCCAACTAATCCCTGTTAATAGCAAAAAAAAAGTTGAATAAATGTTGAGGTCACAAGGTAATAACCCTCATCAGTCACATGCAACAAGAAGATGCTACCAATATCCCATTCCCTACACATTCGTAACACTCAATGGTCCAAATTACTAGTAAAACCACCCCGTAGCAAATATTATTCGATGATTTCTTCCTGTTCTTTAATCGTTTCGCTATCAAGAATGATAAGGCGTGATTCCTTGACGTGACAACAATTTCAAATCTACTCGTCAATCCCAAAAGGTGAGCCTCTTAAACAGTGATGCCACGGTACCCCATGCATGCTTTTACGTGGCTATAGTGCACGGTGTGGCTTATTATCAGGTGAGATCCTCCTTGTCATTATTGTGTCACGTACATGTGGTCTCTTGTGAAGGCATCATACTAAAATTGACCGTTGAATTTTGAGAACTAGAGCAATATGTTTCGGCGATATTCACGGCTTTTGGACGTCAGCCTCTGTGCAGGTTTGCCATCCTTACTCGGTCTAAATACAAAGCTATGTTTCCGTGAGCAGGTGCCGGTGTGCGTGTATCCAGCACTATCCACTACCCAATTGGCAATGGCGCTTTGGAGACTTTCCTATTCCAGCAAACTATGCACACTGTCACAGGGGCCAGGATCGGTCCAGACTCACGGTTTGGCCTACATGGCAGTGATCTTTTTTGCATGTCACTCGTTAATCATGCATGGCCAGTGGTGCATGCTATTGTTTTTAGGTTTTGCAGGGGGCTAGCGCGGAGTGAGGTGAGGGCAGTCGATGTTCCCCCTAATCCGTGGGCTTTTGGGCGTGGTTTGGTGAGTGTCGCCACAACCAGAAACAGCCTCCCGTTCGCTCCACCATCAAAAGCTGAGCTCTATCCTCGCTTCTTTTCCCCAGTTGGCTCGCGGTTATTTCGCCTCTCTTCATTCCTCGCCGAGCTCGCCGGCTTCGCTGCGCCGCAAGCCCCGGAGGCCGGAGCAGCGTCTCCCGGGATCCCCGTCTTCAGGTGCTTATTACCGCAGCCGCGGGCGTGCGACCAAGGCGTCGTGCAAGCGGGGGTCCGGAGGCCAGGATCACAATGCCGGCTACGAAGCAGTCGCCGTGGGCGTCGGGTGAGCGGCGGCCGCATTTCTTCAAGGTGCTCATGGGCGACTTCAGGAAGCGCCTGGTGAGTGTGGCTGAGACACCGATAGTTACTTGAATGTGCTACATAACAAATATAATAGATAAAGTAATGGCTAAGATATGATTAGTGATTGGTGTCACCATCCCGGCCGGATGGTTAGTATGAGGCCATTGCAGATGCCACTCTTGCAACGTGCATGCAACGATCGAATATGCGTGTATGTAGTTTGAGAAATGATATCAGTCTGCATGTTTTCCATGCACTCCACATCGTGCCAGACAGATCAACGTATATAGAGCAAAACTTTTATGGACGTTGATGCTTTACATCTTTTTTACTCTGATTGATCTCAAGTTAACATGCATTCTGGTTGCATGTAAATGATCTAATGCACGGATGCGCACGCAGAAGATCCCGCCAAGCTTCTGCAAGCACATCCCCTGGGAGGCGTCGAGGAGAGCCAAGAGCCTGAAGCAGGCGTCCATGGCGGCCACCCTGGAGGGCCCGAGCGGGCGGACGTGGCGGATGGTCATTCGCCGGTCCGCCGAGGGCACCTTCTTCACCGCGGGCTGGTCCAAGTTCGTGCGGGACCAGGCGCTGCGCGAGCTCGAGTTCCTCGTGTTCCGCTACGACGGCAACACGCGCTTCACCGCCATGGCGTTCGGCACGTCGGGCTGCGAGCGCGAGGACCTGATGCTCGCAGCGCCGCGGCCCCCGGGCCGGAAGCGTGGCCGCCCGAGCGCGGCATCGCGTGGCGTCGCGCGGGCCGCGAAGAAGAACAAGGAATCGGTTGGCATGGAGCTGGTGCCGTACCGTGCGCCGAGTGCAGGCCCGAGTGATCACACGTGCTCCGAGGACACGCCGGAGTTGGGTAAGCTGCGCAAGGTTGATCATGGGCCCGATTCTATTGTGCAAGATCCAAACGCAGTTGGGCCGTCTGAACTACAGGCCGAAGTACGCTTGCTCGGCCTAGCTTCTTACAGCCCAAAACCCGCTGTGTTGCAGCCGTTGGACCAGTGAAGACCGAGGTGCCGGACGCCGACGAGCTGGCGCTATGCGTGGCGATCCCCGCACCACCGTCTGCGGCGCGCGGCCCGGGCGCCCATCAGGTCGACCTCGCCCACGCGGCGAAGACACGGAGCATCCACGACGACCTGACGGCGCTGGAGGACGACATCCCGGAGTCCGTCCGGCGGTACAAGGGGTACGTGTCCCGGCGTCGCCCCGTGACTGGCGCCGAGCGGCAGCGCGCGATGGAGCTGGCGTACGCGTTCCGGTCGTCGCTGCCGTACTGCGTCATGCGCATGAGCACCATGCACGTCTACTACTCCTTCATGATGGTGAAGTGAAGTCTCTATCTCTCCCATTGATCCGTGCTTTTGATTAGTTTGATGACGCGCTTGAGACGTGACATGTTTGCGCGCGTGCATGCAGAGGTTCCCGACGGGGTTCTCGCGGCAGCACCTGCCGAGGGAGCGGACGGACGTGGTGCTCCGTGACCCGAGCGGCAAGGCGTGGGTGGTGCTCTACATCCCCAACACGAGGGACCGGCTGTCGCGCGGGTGGTGCGCGTTCGCGCGCGGCAACTGCCTCGAGGAAGGCGACTACTGCGTCTTCGAGCTCGTCGCCGCTGCCGAGTTCCGCGTCCACATCTTCCGCGTCGTCGAGCCGCCCGTGCCGGCGGTCAGGCTTCGGAGCAGCGCCTGATGTCCAGAGCTTACCTGATGCTGTATGCGCGTGACGCTTCATGCTGTATGTCTGGTCAGGAGATTTGCAACGGAGAAGACTGCTGCTGTTGAGGATGATATCAAGGATTTGCACCAAGCCACGATGATGAAGGAAGATGAATTACTAAAATGAGGCACCTAGTCTCCAAGCATGAGACCATGTGTCGAAAGTATGTAATGGGAAAGTTGAGCATTAAGACAGCACTGAAGGACTATCAACAGACTAAAGTAAAAAGGAGGCCAGCCTCAACTGAACCTGGCTCAAAGTGTTTCTTCTTCCAATTCTGCAATTAGTCTACTAAATGGTTCTAGAAGAAGTGCTTTTATATTCCCTCCTTAAGAAGCACTTCTCTAATTTGTACTAGAATCTAAAAGCTAAAAATGTTGCTTTTTATAGATTCTCCACCCATTGATACACTGGGACCACAATAAAAATTCCTTTGCCAAATGGTTTTGAAAAATGCTTCTTATAGAGAATTTATTTCTCTAGAGAAGTTGTTTGTTTGGAGAATCTATTTTTCTAAAAAAGTTGTTTTCTAAGAATCAATACTAAACGAGGCCTCAGTTGATGTTGAGGCATTGGTGAAGGAGTAGATGGATAACATATGTAAGGAGATTGAGATTTCGATGGAAACATCCTTACTATCAAGTTTATGAAGGAGTAAAGGAGAATCTGATGTGCTTCCAGGTATGTCATACCTCATGTGAATCCTTTCATGAAAAATAAATTTCACTCTTATAGCCCATAGCATGATATTAGGAAAAGATACAAATTAATATAATCCATCTTTCGCCTCAAAGAATCAGGAAGAGATAATCCTTGTGATATATGGAAAGAGACCACAACTGAAGAACAACTCCTATACATACGCACCTACTTCCTCCGTTCCAAATATAAACATTTCTATGTTTAAGTCAAAGTCAAACTTTTATCACTTTAACAATTAATAATATATAATTAATACTCCCTCCGTTCTATTTTATCTGCCACTTTAGCCTCCTCCACTTGTTTTAAATTAACTGTCATTCTCACTTCTTAATACATCTTTCTCTTTTCACAATGCATATCTATTTTTATCTCTTTGCTCCTCGTTTCACATTGAAAGAATTATATTTTCTAGATATTACTACTAAAAGTTGAAAGAATTTGACTTTATCCAAATATAGAAATGCTTATATTTTAAAACAGAGGTAGTAATTAGTTTCACGTTGCATGGTGAATAAACAGAATAACTCCTTTATGGGCACAGGTACTTGGTCTTAAAAAAAGTAACTCTTACTAAAAAATATTGACATGAACAATTTCTCGAATGATTATATTGGATAGCGGCGATAGCTCAGTTGGGAGAGCGTCAGACTGAAGATATGAAGGTCACTTGTTCGATCCACGCTCACAGCAATATTTTTACGGTAGTTTATGATACAAATCAAACTAGATGTTTCATCTCACTACAACAGCCCGTCTAGCTCAGTCGGTAGAGCGCAAGGCTCTTAACCTTGTGGTCGTGGGTTCGAGCCCCACGGTGGGCGCATGATTGTTTTGGCTCTCAACATGGTGCATGATTCTCGTAGGTACTGTATAGTACTAATACTAAACTCATCTTGACCGTGGAGGGGGTATGTTCACATGGATTTGCTATGGTCAGTGTTCCAAATGATCTTAGCCTCTTAGGAGCATGTGTGTTTCTTCTGTCCAACTCAGGGTTGAACTTACCCTTTGTGATTTTTTAAGAAAACAAAGAAACTGGTCATCAACAGTTTACAGTTAAAAATGCTCGATCTACCTTTTAATTTTTTTTAAAAAAAATGTACTAAGTTCATTAAAATGCTAAGTAAATTGACGGAGCAGATAGCTAATTGGTTTTCCCAGTTTAATGAAAATAATAATATAGAACCAAATAGTTTTTCGGTTCAACTAATGGTTTTAGTGGTTTTCTGGTTGGTTTTAAATTTTTGAATTTTCAAAAGCATTCCAATCAGTGAAAAAAAACCAAATCGATTGGGTCGAAACCCATCAAAACTGAATGGTTTAGAATTCTTTTGTAAACCTTGCTCCTACTACAATTTTTAGCTAGAGTTATGAATAATCTGAAATCTCAAATCACACACAACCGCTGACACTTTAGCTCTTGTTCACCCAAACGTTATATCCTATCTGTTTCTCTCAAATACTTGTCATTCTATAGTTCACTACTTTTTCTCCATTTACTTTTCACACTCGCTTTTCAATAAATTTTTTTTATTTCTAATACATCTCTATTTCAATATCTCTCCCTCCTTTTTCATCTTTCTTAATGTCTGTACTCACCTCTAAAATGACAACTAAAGGCTTGTTTAGTTGTGGCTAAGAATTATTCCCGAGCGGATTAATTTTCGGTATGAAATAAGTTATCTTAGGCTAATAGTTTAATTTTTATTTATAAAATTTTTTTATTAGAGTGAGAATCAAATTCGGTCTATTTTTATATTTTCTCCTTCTATGACTCGAAATAAAACCACATCTCCTACCACATAGAACGAAACTAGGCCGTGGAAGACAAAAAATACAAGTATAGACCAGGTTTGATTCCCACCCTAATGACATTTTTCATAAATAAAAATTAAGCTATAAGCTTTAAATGACTTATTCTATATCGAAAATCAATCCTCTCGAAAATGATTTCTAATCTAGCAACCAAACAAGTCTTAAAAGGGATGGAGGGAGAGTACATCACAAAAATAAGCATGAAATATTTGAAATAATTCAATTTCAGAAGAAAAACCGTAAGAAACAACAAAAATTCCTCCGTTCCAAAGAGGCCTAACCTCCTTGATGACTGGATTAATAACTCAAACCAGAGAGCCAGCAAGCGCGGCAACGGGTACCATAAAGCCAGAATTCAAATCCCTTATGGTGCCGTCTCGCTTGCTATGCCCGCCCCTGACGCCCCCGTCTCCTCCCGCCCCCGCGGCCTCGCCCGGTTCGATCACCTCCCGCTTCCTCCTCCCTGCCTGGCCGACCTATCCCGCGACGCCGACCTCGCTGGGTCCCGGCTCGTGTCCTGCGCCGACGCGCGCGACCCGCCGCGGGTCCACGCGCGCCTCCTGCGCCGTGGCCTCCTCCTCCTGCCCTTCCACTGGAACGCCCTCGCCCGCGCTTACCTCCGTCTCGGCACGCCCCGCGCCGCGCTCCGTGCCGCCGCGTGCATGGTAGCCCACGGCGCCGAGCCCGACCGCTACACCTTCCCGCTCGCCCTCAAGGCCGCAGTTCAGGCCGAGCCGCCCGTGTCTACCCTGCGCATGCAGCTCCACGCCGCCGCCGCCAAGCGCGGCCTCGTGCGCCATCCCTTCACCGAGAGCGCGCTCATCAGCGGATACGCCAAGGCCGGTGACCTGGGCGCCGCACGCAGAGTGTTCGACGAAAATCCGGACCGGTGCATGGGTTCTTGGAGCGCGATCATAAGTGGCCTCTCTCGAGCCGGCGAATCCAAGGATGCGTTGGCATTGTTTCATGAGTTACGGAGGGAAGGCGTGGTACCGGATGACCTGACCATGGTGAGTGTCGCGTCGGCATGTGGCGCACTTGGCGATATTGGCTTGGCTGAGCAGTTGCACAAGTGCATGTTACAATGCCAGCGCTCTAGCCGGCTTGATGTGACGCTGTCCAATGCGATGGTCGATATGTACGCCAAGTGTGGCCGTACGGACCTCGCGAGGAGGGTGTTTGAGAGAATGCCTGTCAGGGATGTGTCGTCATGGACAACCATGATAGCCGGGCTTGCAACACATGGTGATGAGCAGGGTGCACTGGACCTATTTGACGATATGCAAAGGGAAGCGGTGCCACCAAATCAAGTGACTATGTTGGTAGTTCTCTCTGCTTGCGTGCACGGGGGCCTGGTGGATAGAGGTCTGAGTTTGTTGAAGCAAATGGAAGAAGGAGAGATCCAGGTGGTGCCAACTATTGGGCACTACGGGTGCGTTGTGGATATGCTAGGTAAAGTTGGCCGTGTGGATGAGGCACGTGCATTGGTGGAACAGAGGATGCCAATGGAGGCAAATGTGGTGATATGGGGAACATTGCTTGGTGCATGCGAGAAGCACGGGAATGTGAGTGTTGGGGAATGGGCAGCGGGAAGGCTAATAGAGGCTGAGCCATGGAACGATGGGGTTTATGTGGTGTTGTCTAACATATATGCTGCTGCTGGTATGTGGGGCAAGGTTGAGAAGGTAAGGAAGATCATGTCAGAGAAAAAGGTTACAAAGTCTCCTGGCTGCAGTCTGTAGCTCACCAAGTATCACCATTCAAGGTTCGCTCTGTTCTCATCATTTTTTTTCCTCTGTATTTGTTTGTAGTACGTTATAGAGTATTTCTGCAGAGAAATTCAAATTCATTTTCTTTAGTTTTCTGATCATCTATGTCAGTATATAACTGACAGGATGGTACACAAATATAAGAGTCACTGTAAAATCAGGCAGAATATGACCAGTTGACCACCATTAAATCATTCTCTTGAATGTTCTCTTTTTAGTTGCGAAACAGCTGAGTATAAATTATAGTAAGTGAACTACATTTGGCTGTTAGTGCGACAAGTGGATGTTGCCAACTTGCCATTGATATGCCCTTCTTGTAAACTTCAACATTTTCATAGCACTTTATTTGTTTGACTTAGGTTTGTGGATAATTTTGCCCAGTGCTAGAGAAAATTGTTGAGCAATGCTAGAGAATTGTGGAGCATGAATCTTCCAGATATACTACTAGATATACCTTTAATGGATGGTCCACCTTGTATAACAGTTGTGATTACTATCTTTCACTGTCTGAAATGGCTTTGAAGAATCATACTAAAAATGAATTTTTGTACTGGGACAGCCGCGCATTTTTTTTTTTTTGCGAACGTCTGACTGAAAGCTATAGGAGTAATGTCTACATTGTTAGTGTTGTAGCTGCATTGGGGGGAATACAAAAGATTATTACGTGATTGATTTTGTTTTAACTGTAGTCGTGGTTTGTAGTAGTCTAGTTTTCTCTGCACATTCTTCCACATGATACTTGGCGATTACCGCAGCAGTCTACCAAATCCTTTTGCTAGTACTCTAAAGCTGTGCTGTTTTGTCCGCATTGTCTGCTCTCTCAATGCTGTCAAAACAGCAAGTGCAGAAAGGACTCACGGGTGCATCAGAAATGCATAGAGCATCCGTCCCCTGCTCATCCACACATCTTTTAACTTCACCAGATTCCAACTTCCCTTTCTGTTGCCATAACGTGGATAAAGGAAAATGGTAGCCTAGATGAAAACCGTGTAGAAGTAACAAGAAACACCAATGGGCTCCGTTGGTAATGGCCGGACTGGTTCGGAGGCTGGCATCCAGATGCCGTCTGCGGGGAGCAAGACAGTGCAGGAGCAGATGGCGCTTCCGGTGACCACATCTTCAGTACCAAAAGCGCCACGGCTGGGCATAGTCATGGTGGTAGCTCGAGCTGCAGCCTTGTTGATGGCGCTGCTCTCGATGTCACTAATGGTATCCTCCAAGCAGCAGGGCACTCTCACCATCTTCGGCATTGAGATCCTGCTCCATGCCAACTGGTCCTTTTCTTATTCCCTGCAGTAAGTTTTTGAGCTATTGTGCCTTGAAATGTTTGTTATGTTCCTCTTCTTTCTGTAGAAAAGCATACATATGTTGCGAGAAAATGCTTACCTGTTCTTATGTTTGCTGTTCTTCACTTCAGATTCTTGGTTGGGATGTCTGCTGCTTCAGCTGCCTACTCTCTGGTACAACTCCTCATGATTGTACACAAAGCTGTGAAGAAAGTTTCCATGGTTCCATCCCGGCGCCATGTGTGGTTGCTGTTCGCTGGTGATCAGGTCTGACAGTTCTTGGTCATTTGATGTTCTATTTTGTGTTCTTGATCTAATGTGTATGCATATAGGTGATGTTGGTTGAGTTAGTTCAGCTGCCAAATTAGGACTGGATTTGACCAAGAATCCAGGATCCCGCTGATAAGTACACTTCAGAACAGTTTCTTTGCTTTCGCTATACTTGCTCTTGCTCCCAACTTGGTGTGACTGGATGTTGGATGGAAACTGGAGCTTCCTCCACTTCGAACCTATGCAAGTTAGGGAATTTGAGGATATGCCTGTCCACAAGTTGGGGTTGTCCTGATACCCCACCACCGCCTATCCACAAGTTAGGCAATTTTGTAGAAATGATCCATCATATCATACCTGCATCCCTTGCACATATATTTTTCCCTTGTGACCAATTTATATCTTAACGGCACTGATCTTCATTGCTTAAATTTAGCCAAGTCGTACATAGTACTATTTTGCCATGCTGCTGTTGATACTGTAGTGCTTACCATTGTATAGAAGCTGAAGCTTATGGAAAATATAGCCTACAAAGACCTGGCAGCATTGCTTGCTGACATATTATTATTGCTACATCATTTGTCAAAATCACGCTAATATTGTCCAGGATTCTTGAAAGTAGACCAGCTAAGTAAGAATCACGTCATCTAGTATCTGCGCAAGAATCTAGGAGACGAAGACTTGATCTTGGATTTGTTTATGATGATGCTTGTCTGTCTGTAGCTTTTGTTTGCTTCTATAACGTGCTTCACCGGCTCGTCCTAACCTTTTTGATCAGATGTCCTCAATTTAACCCACCATTCCAAGCAAGCATAATCTAAACTCGTTGGTTGTGTATAATTGCACTATGATAGCCTTCTTTACCTCAGCAAATACTGTCTGAACATCTGGGGCTCTATGAATGGTCCACATAACCACATTGTTTACCTTCTGAACACGATGATAACCTTTCCTTTTTCTTTTTTTTTTTTTTTTGCCTCACCATGGAGTTACAGAATAACAGCTACCTGATGCCAACTTGACAGGTGTTCTCGCTCGTGATGATGAGCGCCGGATCCGCAGCGGCTGCCGTATCCAACTTGAACCGCACCGGCGTCCGGCACACGCCCCTGCCCAACTTCTGCAAGCCGCTGCCACACTTCTGCAACTTCTCGGCGGCCTCCATCGCCTGCGCCTTTCTCAGCTGCGTCTTCCTTGCGACCTCCGTCATAATCGATGTTATCTGGCTCGCAAGCCTGTAAGAGACGAGTGTTGTACCGTTGCCTGAAAGATACGGTGGTTGTTATGACCTGAATCCTCGACTGTTTGAGGTCGTGTAACGGACTAGCAGTACATTCGTGGCGCTTGTACAAATCAGCTGTACTACCTGGAATCCTGGATGTTCTGTGTCGCGCTTGCAAGAATCAGTTGAGCCCCTTTGGAACAAGCCTCTTTGGAAGAAAGGAATTTTTTTTCTGATTTTTGCATTTTTCTAAAATTGAACTGATTACTTTCGATCAGAGCACAATTGCTAATTCTCCCAACCGCTTGGTCACAGGTATCGATCAGCATGCTACGAGCGGCGGCCGTTTCCGGTGAGGCGATATTCGACACGCGCAAACCAATTTCACGATCCTTCCACGACTGTCCTTATCGCCTTCCTTTGCACTGCCGTCGCGACGCAGCCACTTTTTTACTCCACCTTTGTTCGCGGGTAATGCCGCCACTTGTGAAAGTTGTGATGCCCGCATCGTCCTCCTCCTCATCTGCCGCGTCGCCAGCTCACCTCCTGCCTCCGCCGCCCGCCGATGCCGCCCAAGGTGGTTGCCGTCGCCGCGGGCGAGGCCCACACGCTCGCCCTCACCGGTGCGGACTCCCACTCTCTCCCCGCCGCCTCGCTCGAGTCCTCTCTCTGGGATCTGACGAGTAGTCCCGTGGCCTTCAACTGCAGGTGATGGCGAGGTGTTCTCCTGGGGCAGGGGCACGTTCGGCCGCCTCGGGACCGGCCGGGAGGACGATGAGCTCGTCCCCACCGCGGTGGCGCCCGCCGTCACCGGGAGGCCGCGGCCCAGGTTCGTCGCCGTCGCCGCCGGGGCGTACCACAGCCTTGCGCTCGACGGTTCGTGCTCTGTTGCTTCGTCATCCGTTTCCTGCTTTTGTAGTCGCGGGGTGAAGCTAGGAATTGGGTATAGTGTGCTGCGAATTTTAGCAAACATAGTTAGTAGAATTATTTGTTACCTACAACATTCGGAATTTCCGATGCCACTGTCGTTGTGGAGAGTGATGGAATCTCGTACTAATTGACTGGTGTCTGAGAACTGGTGGGGGAAGCAGATCCTGCATGACCCCTGCATTACTGCAGAGGATCTCAATCCAGAACGGGGGCGGTGGTACTGTGCCTGACAGCGTCCATTTATAACTGGCAATTGATTTTCCAGTACTCTACTTCTCAACTTAAGTGATGCCCAGTTCGGTTGATCTCAAGCCGTAAGTGCGAGCACGTGAAGTGTTTGGCTGGGCTTCCGCAAAATGTTCTCAGGCCGTGCAAGTTCAAATTTGCCTTCGGTTTTGCCAACTGTTTCCTGTACCTAGCTCTGCTCCTGGGCTTAAAATGCTTAATTAATAAAGTGACTTGTGGGAATGGTCCCAGCATAGAGTTTCCGTAGTTTATTTCCATTTACCTATAGCTTGTGTTTTGTGTTTGTTACGCCTATGCAAAATGTTTCTCTCTGCAAGTTTTAACTAGAATCAGCACATGATCAGTACTGATGAGTGAATACATATATTCATTATGGCAGATGAAGGTTTACTCTGGTCATGGGGTTACAACATCTGTATCCTTCATACTATTTGAGTTGCTTTTGAACTTTGGTAGAAGTAGTAGCAAATGATTCTGTCGATCTTCTTGCCTTTGTCGGACATGTGATTTTCTTGACTAAAAAATGGATGGCCAACTTGGCTATGGAGAAGAAAATTCCCTTTTTCCATGTTTGGTTGAGCGTTTTCAGGATATCAGTTCTCCTGAAACACTTGAGGATGAATCTCACAGCTCCAGCACACAGACTTCTTTGAAGGTAAAGCACATTTAAACAATATGGAGTTCCTGACAAAGTTTACCTTTCAATTCGCTAAACCTTGATGCATTTTTTGTTACAGTTATCTTCTGTCAAAGCTGGTGGCATGATGTCATTTGCCATAGACAGTTTGGGAGCCTTGTGGATGTGGGGAAATTGTCCACAACAGACTGATGCTGGAGAGTTCTGTATAGCAAGTAGCTCTATTCCACTACCTGTGTGGGATTTCCACGGACACTCGGTAGTTAAGGTTGCCTGTGGAAATGAGCATGTGGTGGCTGCAGTTAGCGCTGGAGAGACCTACACTGTAGGTGACCTTGTTTGTTATGCTTGGGGAAATAACAACCATGGCCAGTTGGGTCTGGGTGACAAGGAAAGTAGATCTCGTCCTGCGCTTATCTCGGCATTTAGAGAAGAATCTTCTTGGGAGGTGTATGAAATTGCATGCGGAGCTTGGCACACTGCTGTGCTTACCAATAAGAAGACTTTTGACCAGGATTTAGAATCTCGGTGCTGGACATTTGGCCTTGGTGATAATGGACAGCTTGGTCATGGAACCACAGCCACCATTTTCTCACCACAACCTGTTGATGGCTTACCAACCGGATCCTTCCTTATCTCTCTTGATTGTGGATTGTTCCATACAACTGTTGTCTCCTCTGATGGGGAGGTGTGGTGCTGGGGAATGGAGAGAGGTCTTGGGCTGTGCCCTGATGCTAGCTTTTCAGGAGTCGATGCAGGGGATGCTTTACATCCAATAAGAGTTCAGTCTCCTGAGACAAACGGATTCAAGTTCCTTGGTCCAGTTGAGGTCACTTGTGGAGCTGCCCACACAATTCTTGTTGCTGGTGAGGGGTATAGGATGTGGGCATGGGGCAGAGGCCGTAGTGGTGTGCTTGGGAGGGGCCAGTCTGCTGACAGTTATATACCATGCGTTGTGATGTGGCCTCCTCTTGATGAAAACTTGCAAGAGCTTCACGAGGACCGAGCAGAGGCATCAATCTCAAGAGTCAAGGACCGAACTAGCACTGAGTTGGAGCAGAAGCTATCTGCTGCCAATGAGGAGTTACGGTTCCTGAAGTCAAAAATGACACTCATGGAAAGATATGCCAACATACTTCACATCTCAATCTTCCGTAAGCCGCTAGATGAACGTATGCTACCACATTCTCTTCAGGAATCTCCCGTCTTTGACATTAGAAAGGAATTTGAGAATATCTTGGATGCAGCTGACACAGATGAACTCCATCGTTTGGAGATGTTTTACCGCAGCATGCTTTCTGGTGTGAAAGACAAGCTGCTGAAAAGAAGAGTGCAACAGATGGTCCATGAATGCATCATTTCACTCTCTGCAGGTAGTCAAACCCCTCAAAGCCAGTGAATTGGATGATTGCTTAACAAACTGCAGGTTCAATCGTAAATTTGACGTATCAAAGTTGAAATAAACTGCCAAGTGGCCATAGTGAGGCAGTCAAAATACTGGAATCATGATGATCACCTTTGCGGATCATTTGATGATAATCGTCATTACTGACATGTAAGCTGTTTATGATTTTTCTTTTTATATGAAAAATACACGGTAGAGAAACTTATCATGTGAAAAGAATTCCTCCATGTATTGTCAAAGATGAACAAGATTACATGATAACAATAGCACTTTAACCCATAGGGAAATAGCAGTGGCAACTGTCAATCTGTTATGCAACATCATGTATAGAAACCCGGAGGGGGGTACTTCGATTTTATTACATTAATAGATATTCGGGAGAGCTTATTGAAATACAGCAAAAATCATGTATTCGGTGCAGTTAACGTGCACCATGGTTTATAATTTCGAGTCATGTATAGAAACCCGGAGGGGGGTACTTCGTTTTTATTATGCAGCGTATGAATTGGATCGGAGAGTCAGTCAAATTGGGCCCGTATAAAGGCCCTGTTACGCGAAACATGAGAATGTTCTCTCAACTCTGGCGAGTTGTTTATGAAGATGATTGGCCAACCCGTAGCACTTGCTCATCCGGTAAGTGGGAGCATATATGTCGTATTAATTCGCTCTGTGTAGTCTATTTCGTTCTCCAGTTAAGTTGGACTTCCTACATTCCGCGGATTCCAGAATGTTGGGCGAGAAGATTTTGTAGCTGAGGAAAGAAGAGCAGCTATAGATCAAGTCCAAGTGGCGCTTAGATGCCGATTTGGTAGAGTTCCAGCTTACAAACTCCATGTCCGATGTGAATCCTGTAGACAGGATCTGTCAGATATGTGCGCTGATTGAGCTTCAGCTCCAAACAAAGGGGTAAGGACGCCGGCAAAAGCACTCTTCTACAGTTCTACTCCGTCAAGATTCAGCGTGGACAGGGCCTCACACAGAGCCACACCCTGTCGTGTCTCCGACTCTCTCCGCTCGTTGCGGGCGAGCGACCGAAGTGATCCGTTCCATTGACTTGCGCGGCCGTCGTCACATGGGACACGGGAAGCCGGGCCAGGCCTGTCCCTCCGCGACGGCAGAGAGCGGGGGTTGCCCGTCCGTCGAATCACCCAAAACCGGATGGAATCAGAAACAAAACGTGCTCTGGCTAACTTAACCACGCTCGAGGCGGTATCAACTTCTGGACGGTTAGTTTACTTCCGCTTCCAGACCGCGCGATTAGTTTAAGCTAATCCCGGGCCCCCTTGTGGCGGTGG
>BCLG01005317.1:6180-26561 GCA_001602295.1 Zoysia matrella | reverse complement strand
CTTCCCCGAGCTCGCCCACGAGCTGCCGCGCGCCGCGTCCGCGGCGCCGAAGGACGTGCAGGCCGCCGCCGCGCTCGCCGCAGCCACGGTGGTGGATTCAGCCGATCCGCCGCCATGCCACGACGCCGACGAAGACGAAGAGGAGCTGGCGGCCGAGCAAGCAACGCCTGACTGCGGCATTGCCAGTAGTAATGCACCTTTCTCCGGTGGCGACGTGGGACTGGACTGCACGTTTTTCGACGTACCGGACGCTCTTCTGGATTTCGGGTTCATGTTTTCGCCGCCGCCAATGCCGTCTTACTGTGGCTCACCGTGGGATGACATCCCCGACGATTTCTGCTGCTTCCAGGAGCCCTTGCTGCTCTGGGAACATTGACAACACAAAAATTCTTTTGTTTATTTTTTCCTCATAATTTTTAGCCAAAATGTGGTACTGTTACTAACCATGCCACCTCTAGCCATAGAGCTGAATTTTTGTAATGGTTAAGAATAAAAACGCTATGCACGGAAATGCAGAGGCGAGAATTATATTCCATTTTCTAAAAAAATAACCTTACCACTGATCGATCATGGGGTGCATGCAAATGCTCGCAAAGTAAGGCTTAACATAAAAACCTGTAGCCAGATTAAATCAGCATTCTTTTACCCCACTACAGATCATTAGGTCAATAAGATTCCTATCGTGTTATGTCATATGTGATATCTTATACTAATAGTATACAAAAGTACATGTCTTCGCTGTCAAGTTCTGTTCATGGTTCCAATACTACTGGAATTGTAGCAATTGATTCCTGTCATTCTTTAATCTGTTACACTTGACTCAATAATGCAACGTACAGAGAGTATTTTAGTACTACAAAGAGAACAACCGCTCAGTCCATCACTCTCTTGCTGTCCGGACGAGGCGGCCGTCAAGCCATTTCCTGGCCCAATGGTCCCTCACCATTTGCAACGAGTGACGCAGCAGCTACCCATACAACTACTAACAATTTTATACTGCCAGGGATCGTCGCCAGCCCTGAAGATTGGTCTTAGTATAAACTATAGTATGGACTAAGCGTGTAAGTGTAGTTGTTACTGGCACAAGGTTTGGCGAATACAGCTACCAGCAGTCTGTCTCCGTATGAATGGCTGCATATTGGGTGTGTGAGGCCTCTTGCAAGTGGGGCTACCCTGCTTCTCTCATCCAAAAAGCGTCAACAAAAATTCCACACGCTGATCGAGGTTAGGGGTGACCGATGGAGTCACGCCATTGCGTCGCGCGGCGAGATCAGGTAGCTTCTAAATCACATTTAAGGTATGTTTGTTTGGGTTTTGCTTTTGTGCTTTTGAAAAAATTGGTTAGTAGAGCTAGTTGAAAAAGTTTGCTGATAAAATTTAAATGTTGACTTTTGTAATATATTTTTAACTTTTCAACCCACCAAAAATAAAAAAACAGTTCAAAATATGATTTTTTTAACTTTTAATTCATTTCATCAGAAATTTACTTTTCAGCTTTTCAAAAATAAACCTTTTCAAAACTCTATTTGTTTTAGTTTCTGATTTTTTAGTTTAGAAAAATCAGCTGAGAAGTTAGAAACAAACAAAAGCCCCTTAGTCATGCCGATCAAAGAATAGACCGGCCGGCATGCAACGTGCTGTTAGTGGCTTGATCGACGCAGTGGCGTGTTGTGCAGCAGTTTGGGAGCATGCATATCGTCAGATGCGTCATGCAAGATATATATGGCTAGCTAGAGCTTAGTGCCAACAGTTCGTTGTTTAGGAGTAGTGCTCAGCTGGCACCGTTTGATCGAAGCACAGTCTTGTCCTGCCCCACGGCCGGCCGAGCACGCCGTAGATATGGCGGCTTCTGTGCTTGGGTCATGTGGGCGTGTGATTGACTCATCGTGCTTATTTCTGCTCGTCTTTGAGTAATTGGCAAATCCAACATCGCAACTCCTTTTTCCCGGGCATGACGGGACATTTCAACCGATTCTAAGCGTGCGTAATTTGCTTGTGGCGAGGCGACCCACTAAAAGCATACTATCACTATAATGCACAGAAAACAGAAGCTTAAACCATTTGTTTGTGTGCTACCCTCTCGCACTTTAATTTGAGAACTTTCGTATTAGTCTACTAGAAAAAATTGAATACAAACATAAAGTGGTCTACCATCGTCAATTAGAAACCGTTGCCTCTCTCCCCGTCTCTGAAGACATTTGTTGTAGAAGGTACTCATAATTGAAGTAGTAGAATCAACTATCATTCTATCAAGGTCAATAATAAAAGCAAGCTTGGAATTCTTCTGCTAAAGGACCCGTTCGGGGAAAAACCCTTTATATTATAGGGAGTAACATGGTTTTTTGCCAGACACAGGCCAGATTTTCAGGTCTGTTTCCTATTTGGAAGTTTATATGCCTAGTTAACCACGTGGGCAGCGTGTTCAGAGAAGATTTCGTGCTTTTGAGCCCACCTTATGAATGAACGATCAAGTGGGTACTTGAAACAACATCATGACCTGAATGTAAGCTGGGAGAGGGGAGAGCCAAGGGATAAAAACAACTCAATCACTGGAGTCGTTTTGCTCAAAATTTATCAGTTAACTCTTGCATGCAGCATCAATGAGAATTGTCAAGAAAGCTCGTTAAAAAAAAACTGCATCGGCAAAGAATTTATGCATGTACTTGTGGTTGAAGATGCCATGGTATATCCCTTGATCTTCCTTATTACACAGAGCACCGGTAATACCTTCCCTGTTTGGTTACTGGCTGTAGTTAAAAAACTGTTAGGTACAGAAGACCGGCTAAGGGTCGATTCTTAAACCCGTCCTCGCTCATGACAGCTCGCGCCGAGGACGGCGAGAGTTCAGCGAGGCAGTACACACGCATCACTGAAGCACAGCGACGCAGCTACTACTGCTAAGCAGTGAGCGATCCACGAGGATCGGTGCCCGTCGTTAATTACAACCATCACGAAACGGGAACGGGAGCAGTGATGGACGGCGTCCTGTCCGGCCGGCCGAGCGCAGGAAGGCACCACCACCGGAGATCGATCGAAGCCCAAGCCGTACGGTGATGGATGCTGTTCTGAATGAATAACGTGTTAATTATCGTCTAGTTTGGTTGTTGTCACCGGCAGTAGCGCCTGCAGTGTTTAGTCGCTGCTAACCAGTAACCACTAACAGTTTGCGAAGGAGTAGTAGAAGTAGCCAATTATGTGGTACGGCCGCAGCGTGGGCGGATGATTGGGCGATCGGCGGTCGTGGAGCGGAGGCAGCTGGGAGGTGGCTGTAATGGTACCCTGCCACCGTTCGGTAGATTAGATCAACAGTGTTCGGCACTAGTAGCACGAGGTGCGCCGCCGGTGCTTGATGTGGTGACTGGAACGCCTCGAGGCGTGGCTCTCCGTTCGCCTTCCTTTGCCCCTGCTCGTCTCGCCGGACTCTGTATCTGTTGCATGTCCGCATTGCGAAATCGATCACGGCAGCCACCCATGCGTGCGACATGGCTAGGATTACGGTTGGGTTGCTTGCGTAATCTCAACTGTTGCGAGTGCGGGTTCCGGTGAGCACTCTTGCCGGGAACTGATCAAGTCGACGGAAAATTTCTGCGACTCTGGTTCTGTTGGGGATGTCGGTGAGCGGCACGTATACGACAGCTCGAAGACGAAACGCCATGATTGAGCGGGTTGTGCATTGACAGTCTCGTGTCGTGGTAGAGCTTCCGTGACGGATGGGCGTCCGGGGATGATGGCTTACTCGGCAAGGGCCTCTTGAAGAAGACCTCGTCCAGGACCAATCGGATCTCCGCATATGTTTGAGACTTCCACTGGGTTTTCTTTAACGGTAGAGTGTTCACTAGTAGCTATTAGTAAAGATTAAGATGAAAATGGTACTATACCGGCCAGTCTCCTGTGCGCGTGAGCTGACGACTGTGTCTAGTCTTTACCAGCCGCGACGCATTAGGTGAGTCAATATGAAGAATTAACTCGTTCGGCATAGCTTCAACGATCTGAATTTGTAGGACAACAGATTACAGATCTCGTTTTCCTTCCTTTTTTTTAGAGTTACCTTAATATTTTAGATCAATGATTATTCTTTTTTCAGCCAAATACTGTGCGGTGAAGATGTTACAGTATGGACCATATCCATTTATCACGTCGCCATATCACTTCATCAAACAAGCGCAAGGCCCAACTTTTTTTCCTTTTCCGTTAAAAAAGAAAAGGAAAATATCGCAGCGGTAGCAGCCAGGGAGCGACCAAAACAGAGGGCGAGTTCTGTTCCTCTGGTCCTACAGTGTATGCTTCTTTTTCCGTGAGTTCCCGTTGCCACGCCACGTCGCCTCCGCGCGACACCATAAAGCCCAGTGCACAAGCATCTGCTCGCTCTCGTCTCCGGTTCTCCTCCACTCTCCGCAGCCACGCAGCCCAACAACTCCGCATTCTCTAGGCAGCCATGGACGACGCTCACGAGCCCACTTCCCCGACCTCCGCCTCTTCCACCTCTTCGTCGTCGTCCTCCTCCTCCTCCCTAGTGGGCGCGGCGCCGAAGAAGCGGCCGCGCAACAGGGAGGGCCTCCGGCACCCGACGTACCGCGGCGTGCGCATGCGGAGCTGGGGCAAGTGGGTGTCGGAGATCAGGGAGCCCCGGAAGAAGTCCCGCATCTGGCTGGGCACGTTCGCCACCGCGGAGATGGCCGCGCGCGCGCACGACGTGGCCGCGCGCGCCATCAAGGGCCGAGCCGCGCACCTCAACTTCCCCGGACAGGCGCACCTGCTCCCGCGCCCGACCAGCGCGGCGCCCAAGGACGTCCAGGCGGCCGCGGCGCTCGCCGCCGCCGCTGCTGACTTCCCCTCCGACGCCAACGCCAAGAGCCCCGAGAGCAGCAGCAGCAGCTCCGACGACGCCAGCGTCTCGTTCCCGCCTCCTCCGCCTCCCCTTCAGCGGGAAGACGCCTTGCCGGACCCGGATGAGTCTCTGTTCGACCTCCCGGACCTGCTCGTCGACCTGAGATGCGGCCCGTCCTCGTGCGGAGCGTCGTGGGCAGTCGACGACGACGTGGCCGGCGGCGCCGCGTTCCGCCTGGAGGAGCCGCTCATGTGGGAGTACTGATCAATGTCCCTTCTCGAGTACTCCGTATTATTATTAGATGGATCACAAACCAGTAAATGCCGCAGGTTTCTTCTATCTCTACTGTACTCTTCTCTGTTTTCCTCTCATAAGTTTGGATCGGCTTCTTTTACCGTCGTTTTCCTTTTTTAGTACTAGATTTAGTAGCATCCGAGACTATGTAAAGATAAAGCTAGTGCCTTTTTCTCCTGTCGCTTAATTTGAGGGACAAGAATATGTATAATTACAAGCATCTTATCGTCCCATCACTTTTAGTCCTGTGTTTGTTTAGTTTAGTGGTAAAAAGGGCGATTCCCTTGCTGATCAAAGATTTGGACCTCAGGGACACTGGCATTCATCTGCCTCATCCCAAAAACGGGAAAACGAAAAGAAAAGGGACATCACATCACCCGCCTTCCAAGCCACGGCAGAGGATTCGAGCGAGCGGGTCACCCAGTATCACTATCCCTCTCCGACTCCGAGCAGGCTCCTCCGCCTGCGCACCACTCGACACAGCAAGAACGCTCCTATAATTTGCCGATGCCACTCGATCAGACTTTGAGCTCCGCCGGTGACGTGCGCCGCGGCCTCGTCGAGAGTGAGTAGTAGTAGCAGCAGACCGCAGTGCGAACAGGGCGCTGAAAGGTCGCGAAAGCGACGGCTGCCGCGTAAAAAGGAAATCGGCTCCGGCTTCCGGGTTAAGAACTTAAGACAACGTTAATGCGGCTCTCGTCAGAGTTCGGACGCTCCGCTCCGCTCCCTCGCGCGCCGGGCTGCGGGTTTCCATGCCCCGTGGCCACCGTGCCGGCCACTTCGAACGCCGCGCGCGCACGAGAACGGCCGCAAGCCGACGCCGCGCGTTGCCTGCCGGTTGGCTTTCGTGCACGGGACCCTGTCTCCCAGTCCCCTGTGCGCCGATGCGATGCTTCCTGGAGAAGACACGCGCCGCGTCCAGGTAACCAGATCAGACTTCTGTGGTGGTTTTGGTCTGCTTGTGGGCGTGGACTAGGGCCAGTAGCACCGATACTTGCTGCAGGGTTTAACCTGAACCTCAGCGGAAAACCTTCCCGTCTTTTTTCGTTTTTCAGGAAGCTTTTGTTTCGTTCCCCTCAGGGACAAGGACGACGACGATTCCTGGAGATTGCGGGACCCTGACTGGCCACAGCCACGGTTGCCGAGGACGGAAACCCAGAGCGACCGTGAAATTGCGGCCTCATCAATCCCCGTAGGATTGCTTACCAGAGGGTCCGTGCGCGAACTTAAAGATCGGAGATTTTCGAGGCGATTTATGAGAAAGTACCAGTACTTGACATGTTTTATCAACACGGCCGCTCATGCCGCTATCGGAATCTCATCGCAGCCGGACGGAACCTCGCAAATCCTAATGCTGTCGAGAATCGACTTTTTTTTTTTTTGGTATTCGTGGTTGTAGATCTATACATGGAGGAATTTTGTTTTCGGAAATGAAAGATTCCTGCACGAGCAGTACACGATTGGCGGCACGACGGTCAGCAGCATGGATTGATGCCTTGCCACTGCTCCCCGCTTCAAGCAACACACCCATCGATGACTGTCATGAGGAAATCACATGGCGTTCGCCAGAAAAGGGCAAGATCACGCTCACGCACGCCGCCGCGACTGATCTGCCCGGTCGGTCAGTGTCTTGGAGTGCTGGACACGTTAAGCACAGCGGGCTTTGATCCCCCAGTCCTGTGCGGACGACGGCGTCAAGAACTGTGTTCTGGCGCCGCCTGCAGGAGATTGTTGCGGCTCGCCAGGTGTCCTTCGCCTAGTAACAAGCGTGACATGTTGGGCGAAGGCGTTGAGTGAGGTCAGTCCAACCAAGAGCACCCGGCAAGCCGAGACGAGGCAGACACATGCTCGGGCTCCAGGCTGGCAAGCGTGTGCGTCGCAATCCTGGTGGTACGGCGACACTGATCACGTCGTACGGGCGCTGCATCCGGCCGGCTTTGGGAGAACGAGGCCGGCTTTGGAGCACAGCTACGCATCCGCTGTTCCCGTTCCTGGGGCTGGGACTTTGACCCCTCCATAACTGACCTCGGTGTTAGAAGTAAAAACGCTTACGGGATTATTGCGCTCACTGCGTGCACTATGGCCAATTATTGGAGAGGTGTTGGTGCAAATCGCTCCTGCAAGGAAAAGTCAAAGCACTCATTGCATGGCTCTACGGAGGGGAGCCCTACCACTAGTAGCACGAACCAATCCTGCGGCCTGCGTATACGAAGCCAACTCCGTGCTACACTTCGTAGAGCACGTAGCTGTACCGCATGGAAACATGTGCTAACACTAACAGCAAGTGGAAGTACACGCGCAACGCGGTCAAATCGGGCGTTTGACTAGCTAGCCCTTAGCCGCATGCTGCCATGCTGGTGATGGGAGCGCAGGCACACGACAACAGGCAGCCGATCCGTGCGCCTGGGCTGGCAATGGCAACAGCCCAAGGACGCGGCCAGGCCGCACAGCCAGCGCGCGTAGCCGTAGCCGCAGACGCGTCCGTACACGGCAGGCGGCAGCAGCGTCGCCGCCTGGCGCCGGCCGGAATGGAGCGGTGCGCTATGCTAAACATTACTCCACTTGGCCCCGTTTGAATCAAGAATCCGGATTATGGATTCTCAAGCATTTTAAAATCTCTACCATTTGAATTATAAAATTTTAGCTAGATTTTATATTTTAATAATTTAAATTTAAAAAATTAAAATCATAATTGTTTAGATTACGTGATTTTATCATTTTAAATATATTAATTTGTATTATAATATAAAAATTTGAATAATATTTAAATTTATAAAAAATTTTATAATTTTATAATTTTTTAAAATCTCACCTGTTTAAAAAATAATCAAATTTTTTTATCCGAATTATTAGAATCCGGTAGGATTCAAACACCACCTTAATAAAAATGGTCGATGGATAAAGGATGGCTCGCTGGCTGACGCGCAGCCTGGCGATGTACGTCCACTGGATACGGAGGAGTCATGGCGCTAGCCGCGTGTCCGCGCGGGGCAAAGGCTGTCGTGGTGCAGGGGAGGAGGATGGCAGCGGTAGCATCGATGGCTACGCGCCCATGGCCGCAGCAGTAGCCCGTCGATAGATCGAGGTGTGTAAAAGCACAGGAGTGGCATGCCGAAAGAGAAAATAAGTTCGCAGAAATTTTATAAGAATTAAGAAATTATAAAAAATAATAAATATTTTTTTGAAATATATGCAGTATTTTTTTAAAGTAAACTCACATGACTTTACAACCCTGCCTCGTACGTCTGCCCTATCAACCGTTAATCCGTTATCACGATAGGCGAAGCTACTGACACAGGGTTTACAGCTTGCGTGCTGTTGCATGTCCACGCCAGGGCTCGCCATCGCCCTGAATAAATATTTTTGTCTCCTGGTGAGGTGCTTTCACCGGCCGGGCTGACTGTCACGCTGCGTGATGTTAATCGTTAACCAACCCATCCCAGAATTGATTACCCGGCCGAAAAGCGACATGCGAGCCACTGCTTAGGGCTCCGAACGCACAACTTTTATAGAATTATATAAAAATCAGTTTAATTTTACAAAGAAACACACAGAAAATAAAAAATATTTTTCCAATACCAAGGAGGCCTTTGACTTCGATCGAGCGAGCAGTCCATTGATATTTTTAGTACCGAAAAACTCTACTTCAAAGCGGCGCTCGTGGCAAAGTAGTACTGACCTCTTCTTTTCTCCAATACAACGGAGGCCTTAGGCTTCGATGGAGCGAGCAGTCCATTGATATTTTTAGTATCGGAAAACTCTACTTGAAAGCGACGCTCGTGGCAAAGTAGTACTGGCCTCTCCATTCTGATGAGATCATTTTCTGGCGTTGATTGCTGATAATGTATTGCCTCTTGTAAGTCAACCACCTCATTACATGCACGTCACGTCCGAGATAAACTGCTGATTGATTTCTAAAATAATCCTTGTGGGAGCTTAATGTCTAGGGAGTGCCTGCAGTACAACCCTTTTTTTTTTTTGAGAATTAGTCCAGCCCTTATTAGAGACGTGCGTTCAGTGAGGTCTGAGTTAGTTTAGGGGAAACATTCTCTATCTGCACAGATGAAGTATTGATGTTAGAAGAATGGTCCAGAAGCTTGTATGATCCGCGCCAGATTAGGTGAAACATTTGGAGATGATAATAGGAATGCCGAATGCTGCGGGGCAGACAAGCATGCGTGCTGGTTATATCTGATAAAGCATATCCAGATGATTAGGTTTGTACCCTTTGCTGTGGCGAATGAACACTTCTCTTCTTCTTCAATCAAACTATATACAGCTAGTAAAAAAACAATGAACCAGTTTTTTTTTTAAAAAAATTAGTACTATTAGATAAAAAACTACTCCACTAACACCTTAGTAGTGGCTGACCTGACGGCCCCTGTCTTGATCTGTACAATCGCCCGTCTTGCCATAAATATATATATCATCCGAATATTGGTGGTAAAAAAAAACAATAGGATCAGATAATTGGTTGCTATATATATTTTATAGTAACTGACGATCGGTCGTTATAAGTGATCGGTTACTTAAAGCTTATAGCGACACTATTATTAACGACAGATAAAGTCGGTTGCTAAAAATTTTTAACAATCGACTGTCTGTTGCTATATCGATTTATAACAACAGAAAAAAAGTCGTTATAGATGAGCTGTGCTATAGTGCTTGTTTTCGAACGTAAGTACTGTATATACACGTATGCAGGAACAAGTAGGCAACGGGACAACAGTTCGAGTAGTTTGCGGCCACTCGCCATGTAAAGTATGTTATCTAAGGGGCAGATTCCGTTTAACCAGAGCCGGCAGAGATGATCAGCTTAACAATGTCCTCATGCAGAAGACACCAAGCCACTTGGCAGGACAGGTGTGCGGCGGTGGCACGTAGTGTATGGAGCTGCTACTTGGCTCCAGATACATGCGTCCACGGCACGCAGTCGCCGTCGCCGGGAGCCCCTTGCTCTCGACTCTCTCTCCGCGCTTATCCTGCCGTGCATGCGCGAATGCATGCAATACGAGGGCGCCAACTGCTACAAGTAGCAGTTGCCGCTGTTCAGGTAACCGGATCGTGCAATGGACGCGAAGGCGCTGTTCAACGGTGCCAGCCAGTTACACGTGCACAGTGATTAACATATCGCTGAGTGACGTGGAGGGAACAGGCCGGGACACAAATTATGGTCCGTCGCCATCAAGGTAAGCTAGCAATCCTTTTTATGGCGTCGGGGATCACCATCATGGCCATGCACGACGCAGCTAGCGATTCGCGTGTTACGTGTACCGGCGACGGGGACGGACCGACAGGAACGGCTCACCCACCGCGCGCACGAAAGCGAGCTGGGAGTTGACGGGCGCGAGAGGCAACAGATGTTGTTGCCGGGTGAGATTGTGATCTGAACTGAACGGGACTCGCTAATAATTTGCGGTTTACTGTGGCTGCGGGTCCAACGGCGCCCCTGTCCAGCTGCACACTGCAGTGCCCGTGGTTAATTAGCCGGGTCGACGAGAATACTGTGTTGCAGGATCTTTTTTTTTTTCCCAACAAAATGTTGCAGGCCAGATCACCCAACACTCACGGAGCAAGTGCGACGACGGGTTTGGCGGCAAGCTGAACGTAGAACCGGAACCGGATCCAGACTCGAGCGCTCGCGTTTTTCGTCTGCTTTTGCCGTTGGGCCACTCGAGAGCGTGCGGTTCAGTTGAACCTACGTGTTAGTGTTACACGCGCTTGCTTCTTCAGCTCAACTCTGACGAAAGAAGGCACCCGTTCACTTTTTCGCCTATTTTCCAGAAGCGATTTTCATTTCAAACGCAAATGATGCGCTCCAAAGTGCTGCAACTTCCGCGACGTCGCAACGTCCTGTCATGACCGGTAACATGTCGAGGCGAGGCGAGGCAGGAAGTCGCACATGCATTGGTTCTGTAAGTGAGAAGGCACTACGACGAATGTGTCTTAGGACACGCCATTGACATTGAACGACTAGAGGAATTGGGAACCGGATAGATGGAGGAAAAGGTGTAAGCTAGCATCTGCCATCTTCCACCAACCTGTCGCCACGAACAGAGCCGGTAGCGCGCACACGGTGCATTATACGTTTCTGGAAGCAATGTGATAAGAAATATCACCACCCCGAAATTAAATGTCAGAGGTTACGTAACAACATGTGTGATATATACCTTGGCCTTCGTAAAGGAGTATACACTATACACAATGGTGTGAATTCTCTGATACCGGGAACTGAAATCCCATCTGGCGATACGGCTGGGCTTCCATTCCTTTTAAGAGGTTATAACTGGGCCGGATATTCTACGGCGTGGCATCGGCCCACGGGAGCGGAAGGGAATTTCGGCAGAAGATCCAGTTTCATAATACGACAGAAAAGAAGCGAATTGACAAATATTTCCTGTTAGTTCTGCAAAAAATGGTTATATACTCATATAGCTTGTTTGGGATTTGTGAGGCAAAATTTTGATCAAATTGGCAACATTAACTAGTGACGTTCGTAGACAGAGGGATGAAAAGGTGCGCATATTTTCTATACTAAGAAAAAAAATGAAAACTGAAATAATTTCTGGTGATAGGGCTGGGCTACCTTTTCATTTTCGAGGGATATGGATGCTGGGCCGGCTGTTTTGTGATAAGACAAGATGGGAAAACAGGCCACAGCCCACAGGACTAACGGACTTGAAAGGAATTTCCGATTTCGGCCTTCAAAACAATCCAACACGGTAAGCCCGTGACCGCGACTCGTGAGTTCACCTACTCGTGCGTTCCTCAACTCACATAGACATTTCGTCGAGCACCAACGACGCCTCGAGCACAAACCACCGCAGCCATGCTCCTCACCAAAGTCCACCTCACCAACTTCTTCCTCCCCTCCCCCTCCGCGCCGCGGTTGAACTCCTCTTCCAGCCCCAGCCATGTCAAGCACCAGCCCGTATCCGCCGCCCCTCGCCGCCGCCTCCGCGTCTCCGCCACGGCCGCCGAGGCGCCGGCGGCGGCGCTGAGCCGTGTCGACGTTCTGTCGGAGGCGCTCCCCTTCATCCAGCGCTTCAAAGGCAAGACGGTGGTGGTCAAGTACGGCGGCGCGGCGATGAAGTCGCCGGAGCTCCAGTCGTCGGTGATCCGCGACCTCGTCCTCCTCTCGTGCGTCGGCCTCCGCCCTGTGCTCGTCCACGGCGGCGGGCCCGAGATCAACTCCTGGCTGCTCCGCGTCGGCGTCGAGCCGCAGTTCCGCAACGGCCTCCGCGTAACGGACGCGCTCACTATGGAGGTCGTCGAGATGGTGCTCGTCGGCAAGGTCAACAAGCACCTCGTCTCGCTCATCAACCTCGCCGGGGGCACCGCCGTCGGGCTCTGCGGCAAGGACGCGCGCCTCATCACCGCGCGCCCGTCGCCCAACGCCGCGGCGCTCGGATTCGTCGGCGAGGTCGCGCGCGTCGACGCCACCGTCCTTCACCCCATCATCGCGTCCGGCCACATCCCGGTCATCGCCACCGTGGCCGCCGACGAGACTGGGCAGGCCTACAACATCAATGCTGATACTGCGGCCGGAGAGATCGCCGCTGCAGTGGGCGCTGAGAAGCTGCTGCTGCTCACGGATGTGTCTGGGATACTGGCGGACCGAGATGACCCTGGGAGTCTGGTGAAGGAGATCGACATTGCTGGGGTGCGGAAGATGGTGGCCGATGGGAAGGTAGCAGGTGGGATGATACCGAAGGTGGAGTGCTGTGTGCGTGCCTTGGCACAGGGCGTGCACACTGCAAGTATTATTGATGGCCGCGTTCCACACTCGTTGCTGCTTGAGATCCTCACAGACGAGGGAACTGGCACCATGATCAGGGGCTGAAGCATCATGGTACTTCCTTGTGCCCTGCTGCTCATACATTATCATGTAACTTATGCCTATGTAGGTTACGAATTCATTACCAATCTTATCTTCCTGAGAGAGTTAGTTTAAATCTACAGCTATTTATTTGCAGCAACAAGTGGTTCAGAAAGATGGTTATGTTGTGTAGCCTGTTTTTTTTTTAAAAAAAAATTGATTGATGCAGATTAAATATTATTTGAATGAAGTAGTATATTTGTTGGACTGTGGTTTTTTTACTACTCCCTCCGTCCCAAATTATAAGTCACTCTGTAATTCTCAAGTTTTTCCAAATTATAACTCGTTCTCACTTCCCGAGACAACCTTTTCTCTTCCCATTACATCACTCTATATCTCTCTTCGTTTTCAGAACATCTCACATTGAGACCAAATACCATTGTAGCAATACTTTATATTCTATTTGTCCTTGGTATTTAAGTAGAAGAGCAAAATTTCTAAACTATTTTAGCTTCACACTTAAAAATAAAAGCATACCTTACACCATCAAGTACAACTGCCCTTGCCTCCTGTTTTGCTCATGTCTAAGTTAGTCTAAATGTAGCAGACATACGCCTTAGACTCTTCACATCCACTCGACAATTGTTTGGTCATAATCTACAGCAGTCATCTTTTACAAAATGAAAGATGGCAATGGTTGACTGACCTAAAAATGGGGGATCGCCTTAAATCATCAAAAGCAAATGTTCCCCCTTTCCTACTTAATTCCATTTCAGTGTCAGATTTTGCTGTCTTGCCATGTATCTTGTACATTGAATTACTGTTCTATTTTTTTATTGGTGTGACCTGAATGTGGATCCATTTAATACTTACAAATGTTTTTTTTAGGTTCCTTAAATTTCTTAGGTCTTTTTTTTAATCAATAACAACTTAGATGGAATTAGCCGTGGAATTCAGAGCCTGCTTAGATTTTGGATAGTGTTTTTGTCGATGAGCAAAATAGCTCATTAACTATTTGTGCACAGTACAGCTTGATATTCATTTATTTGTGATCTGTTGTTCATTTTGTTGGGTGGTCCACTTGCCAATATCGTGCTCTGACAGGAAACATAAACCTATGGTTCTATTAAATTTAAAATATCTGTGTCCAAAAACTTCAGGAGGTTGATTTTTCTGCATAATTTTCATGCTACAGTATCTGATGTGGACAGAAATTATGGATGTTTTGCTTGAAAATCTTTCTGCATTGTAAATTGACTCAGATTTTTATTTTATTTTTCAAATGAAGAATCAGCTTAGGTGCAGAAGTAGCTGCACTGTAATGGATTTGTGAAAAGGCTTGATTTGGCAGCACTAAGTACCTCAAGGTCCAGCAACGCCAACTGTGAGGATGGGGTCAAGACAGATGGTGGAGCCCTACTGCCCTAGGTTCCATTGCAGGCAACATTTCTGCTTTTCTTTGCTTTCGACAAGATCATACCCATGGCACCTCAAAACTCCACTTGCAGCTAATGTAAGAGTGCCCTACTTTTTGATAATGTGACTACTGTAGTTGTGGGGATTTTCACACTACTAATCGTAAAATTTTCTTAATTCTGATTTGTTTTGAGTGAGATGTCTCGAGAAAAGAGGGTAACCTGTAATTGCAGAATCAGTTCCCCATTGCGCTGTACGTTTACCTTTATACTGTATGGGAATGGTATCGTATGCGTGCTCTAGTGATGATTGTTGTCTCTGAAGCTTGAACACTGGAGCTTATTTATCTTGTTTTTCGTTGTTCTCCAGTGGCTGGAGATATAAATTGCTGTGGAATCTTTTATGTTCGACAGAGTTCCTTTAGCGATAACATTATAAATTTCTGCTTGCGCTATGCTCAGTATTTTAGTCATAATCATCTTGCCAAATGGATGAATGGCAGAGACCTGCTGAAACATGTGATCGATCGGTCTGTGCAACTTTCTCTGCAATTCTGAGCACGTTTTTTTCCCCTCCGATTCGCAACCATTCGTCTTATTTCTGTTATCTCCCAAACCGGACACGGCGTTCAGCATCACCCTCCTGTCCCCGCAGGCTTTGTTTTCTCATTAGTACGTTGAAAGCGAGACAACGAACAGAGACCCTTCAGAGATTGCAACCTAGCAGACATTTAAGAGCTTTATTTATATTTTTCTTCATTCTGGTTGGTGTATGTAAATCGTACGACAAATTAGATAGCATATTCGTGTGTTCAATATGCAGTTAGACATAGAGGTTCTTATGTTTGGAGTCATCCTCCTCCTTTCCTTCCGCAGTGTTTGTAACGAGATTGTAGTCCCTATGATTAATGAAGAAATTGCTCTTGTTTCTTTTAAAAAAAGAAACAGCGGTTACGGACAAAACCTTGGGCTCTGAAACAGTGCCGCGGCGCTATCTGTCACCGTATCGACAACAGTGCTTGATGTCAGTAACACCTTTCAAAATTATGAAATCACAATATGGCTGCAACAATAACAAGTTTGTTTTCTTTGCTTATGATACTTGCTCGCTTGATGAGATAAACAAGAAGCACCACCCTCAGCGAGACCGATCTCGCCACCAACAGGACCTTGGATTCCACTCCCAAAAACGAACGATTCCCTTGCCAAAACCCTCCAAAAACGATCGCAGTTGGTATCCACACCACACGTACTCCTTGTGCCGTAAGCAATATTATATTGACGAAAGCACCGATTCTTCTCATCACGGCCGCAAGCCCGTTCTGAGCATATATCCTGGATCAAGTCCAGCCTCGAGCAGAAGAGGGAAACGAAACGATCCATCTCGCGTTGCCAATTCCGGCGGGCCTCGGGCAGCCAGGGACCGAAGGTGACCGGCACAGGACATGGCGTCACACACGATCGCAACCACGCACGGCGTCGTGCACCGCCACCCTCGCCGCCCCGGCCGCCACGGTCCGCCGTCTCGTGTTTGCGTCGTCCGCGCCATGGCCGCCACCACCTCCGGTGCCAGGGCAGCGACGACGACGACGACGACTGCGGACTCGCCGTCCGCGGCATTCTGGGACTACAACCTCCTCTTCCGTTCGCAGCGCGCCGAGTCCCCCGACCCCGTCCCGCTCCGCGTCGTTGAGGGCGCGGTCCCGCCGGACTTCCCGGCCGGAACGTACTACCTCGCCGGTCCGGGCCTGTTCTCCGACGACCACGGCTCCACTGTCCACCCGCTCGACGGCCACGGCTACCTGCGCGCGTTCCGCGTCGACGCCAATGGCGCCGTCCACTACTCCGCGCGGTAAGCATCAGTCAGCCCAGCCAGTCACTAGTTAACTCCTTCCGCATACATGGTGCGCGCGAACGCGAGTAAGGCTTGCAGTAATAATAAAGGTACGTGGAGACGGCGGCGAAGCGGGAGGAGCACGTGAGCGAGGCGTCGTGGCGGTTCACGCACCGGGGCCCGTTCTCGGTGCTGCAGGGCGGGAGCAGGGTGGGCAACGTGAAGGTGATGAAGAACGTGGCCAACACCAGCGTGCTGCGGTGGGGCGGCCGCCTGCTCTGCCTCTGGGAGGGCGGCGAGCCGTACGAGCTCGACCCGCGGACGCTGGAGACCGTCGGCCCGTTCGACCTGCTCGGGATCGCCGGCGAGACCGAGACGGCACGAGATAGCAGGCAGGCTCCCCGTCCCCGCCGGAGGCCGTGGCTGCACGAGGCCGGGATCGACGTGGCGACGTCCTTGCTGCGGCCGATCCTTGGTGGTATGTTCAAATTCAATCACTGTGCCACCACCACACCCCTCTGCTGAATGGCGCACCAGAGCTCGCGCGACCACCCAGCTGATCTGACGTTTGTGCGTCCCACGCAGGCGTGTTCAACATGCCGGCCAAGAGGCTGCTGGCGCACTACAAGATCGACCCGCGGACGAACCGGTTGCTGATGGTGGTCTGCAACGCCGAGGACATGCTCCTCCCGCGCTCCACCTTCACTTTCTACGGTCCGGCCATCATCATCTCCTGGAAGTTTTAATCGTTAGTAACGTCCTTGCGTTGCTCGGTCGACACCGACACAAACGTTGACGTCGACGCCTCGCACTACTGCAGAGTTTGACGCCGACTTCGAGGTCGTTCAGAAACGGGAGTTCGTCGTGCCGGACCACCTGATGATCCACGACTGGACCTTCACGGACAGCCACTACGTCCTGCTCGGCAACCGGATCAAGCTCGATGTTCCCGGTACGTACCGGGGCTGATTACAGTTTCCTCGCTTCAATTACTACTCATAAGACCGTCCCAGCGTGCGTTGTGAATCTGTGATTCGAGTGAGGTGTTCTAACACGACGTGCCGTGTCTGGCAGGGTCGCTGCTGGCGCTGACGGGCACTCACCCGATGATCGCGGCGCTCGCCGTGGACCCGAGCAGGCAGTCCACGCCGGTCTACCTGCTTCCGCGCTCGCCGGAGGCCGAGGCCAGCGGCCGCGACTGGAGCGTGCCCATCGAGGCGCCGTCGCAGCTGTGGTCCATGCACGTCGGCAACGCCTTCGAGGAGAGGAACGCGCTGGGCGGCCTCAACGTGCAGGTCCACATGTCAGGATGCTCCTACCAGTGGTTCAACTTCCACAGAATGTTCGGTACTAATAATCCTGAGACCGACTTCCATGGCGAGCAGCCGTTTCTGTCTTTCTGGTGCCTTGCGCGTTCAACAATTTCACTGCTGTGCGAGGGCTGCAGGTTACAACTGGCTGAACAAGAAGCTTGACCCGTCGTTCATGAACGTCTCCAAGGGCAGAGAGCTGCTGCCTCGCATGGTTCAGGTCAGCGAACGCATGATCCCCATGCCTATCAACGGACCGGCAGGACGTGACAGGATCTGACCTGGGTTATCCTCTATGATGCAGGTGTCAATCGACCTCGACAGGAGAGGGACCTGCCGGGGATGCTCCGTCAGGAGACTGTCCGATCAGTGGACCAGGCCGGCAGACTTCCCGGCGATCAACCCCAACTTCGCCAACCGGAGAAACAGGTTCATCTACGCCGGCGCCCCCTCCGGTTCACGGAGATTCCTCCCTCATTTCCCCTTCGACAGTGTGGTGAAGGTTGACGTCTCGGACGGATCAGCCCGGTTGTGGTCTGCCGAGGGGCGCAAGTTCGTCGGGGAGCCGGTTTTCGTTCCGATCGGCGGCAGGGAAGATGACGGGTACGTTCTGCTTGTAGAGGTAAGAGAAATAACATGCATCCAAAACTACGCAATCAGCAACAAGGAGACATGTTTTCAGTTATCGTCGGCTCATCTGATGTCGCTTGCTTCTTTGCAGTATGCGGTGAGTGATCACAGATGCAATCTAGTCGTGCTGGATGCAAGGAAGATCGGGGAAAGGAACGCCCTCGTGGCGAAGCTCGAGGTGCCCAAGCATCTCACCTTTGCAATGGGATTCCATGGGTTCTGGGCAGATGAATGACACTGCGAGCATTCAATCTAATACATTGAAGCCAGTTACACTTGCGAGCCGCACAGGAAATTACAGAGCACTGCATAGAGTTCAGGTCAAGTTTTGATTCGATGGGAAATTGTAAAGCTTGATCCTTTGTTTATAAACAAAGATCAAGTATTCATAACAGAGTTTTGGCTTGCGATTGTGTTCAAATATAATACCACATGTGGACATACATATAGTTTCCATTAAGACTACATAATGAAACTGGTTCTTGGCCGGACAACTAAGACTGATACAACCCTTGATCATAGCTAATCATATGGACCAATCCTGTACACAACTAGCGTAGAAGCCACCCAATGTAAAGTCGGCGAATTGTTGTGATCAGCGCATACGAGCTATTGTTACCACAATGAAGATGAACACCGAGAGCATGAAGGACATCCTCACTGTATCATCATACAAATCGTAGTCCGTGTCCTCAACTTGGAAGAGCATGTTCACGACCCTAAGTATCTGTTCAAGGAATTCCTTGATCTTTGCTTGAGTGTTTTCCAAAACCCACTTCATCACTCCTGGAGCTGTAGCCCTTCCCTTGAGATCAGCTTCTTTAGCTGAAAGATATAGAATAGTTTCCATCAGGTGCTGATTCATGTAACAACCGGAGTAAGAGTTAACAAAAGTAGCCATTCAGCTCATATGCTTTCGCATGAACTGCTCCAACTTGTTTGGGACTTTAGCTTTGTTGTAGCTGCGTAACATGAACCAGATTATATAGTTAACCCACCCAAACTAAACCAAAGAAGTCAGAAAAATTACATACCATCCTGGAAGGACCTCTTGAATTCTTGTACCACCTCATTCTTCATAACAGCATCCCACACAGTCTTGTCCGTTGACAAGGCCATGACCATTTTCTGCATGATTTTCAAAACAAAGCAAGGCAAAGCAGGACAAGTAAATTTTTTCAGAGATTGCTGCATCTGCATAGGATTACCACTCAAGCAAGACAAATTCACCTGAACAGAAGGATCTTCTCTCAACAGGTGGAATGCATGCAGCACATTTTGGTTTTCCCTCGTCAAAAGATCACTGGAGTTAAGAACAAGCATAGCAGGTTCGATGCATTCCTCCAATCCAATCTCTGATGCTTCAGCATCCAGAGCAAAATGATTCACGAATATCCCAGACGAAGGGTGCCCTGCCACGGGTAATGCAAGAGCTTCTAGCTTGGACCCATGAGAATCCACAGCAGAAGGTTTCTCGAACACCCTGCATAATGCATTCAATTAATTTGTATAAACAATCATGCCACCCCGGATTGAATGACAACATTACAAAAGAGGATAAGAAGCTACAACTAAGCAATGACGGAGCAAGCGTATTTTGACAAAGTAAAAGGCTCAAAGAAAAACATAAATTGAATGCCCAACTGCCTGACGTGGCCGTTCCCGGTCAAGATTTCAATGCGTACACTCTTGAACAATTAGAACGACACACGAAACTTAGCCTGATCGGGGCAACAATCGTAACTTCCGCATAACAAATTTGCAACTTATTACAACTGTCCATGCCCAATTGAAAATCACGAAGAAACTTTATCCATGGCTAATTGCGGCGTCGACATTGATCGAAGAGAAACAGCAAGTAGCATCGCCACCAGGTTTGTAAGCAGCAAGAAATTAATCTGGAAAATCCTACCCAAATCAAATTATTTTTCAACATCTAAAATCCAAGTAATCCGCCATTTACTCTCACCAGCCTAAAACATCACGAATCACAACGTGGTTATTCTGAGTTGACTGGGCAAGTAGGCTGATCTTACTGATTGATGCTGGCGACGGCGGCGCGGACCTCGTCGTCGGTGGGCGGAGCCCCGAACGCCACCCGGCACTCATCCGCCACTTCCTCCACGCGGGACTCGCGCGCGGCAGCCCCCGTTTCCGCGACGGCGACATCCTCCCAGTCCTCGTCGCCGCCGCCGCGACGCAGCGAGCGGGACTCCCAGCAGGCGGCGGAAGCGTGGGACGGCGGCGGCGA
>BCLG01005316.1:0-27285 GCA_001602295.1 Zoysia matrella | reverse complement strand
CACAAACATGTCGACCATTCCCCTATTGAAGTTTGTTGATTCCAGTGATGTTCTCTCTTTCTGGAGTGTATCAAGAGCTAGTCAATGGAGTGACAGGTTGTGCATATCATCTGAAAAGAAGTACATATCTTGGTTAATCAGCTGGAATCAGGAGTTTCCATCTGCTGCCCGGTTCTTCCTCCCACCTAACACACAATCAGCTCTAGATGTTTATTCAGAGAAGATAACTGTGAAAAATTGGCTTCAGAATCATGCTCGAGTGGAGGTTGTCTCTGTCCACAGCTATGGCTGGACAGTTGTTAATTCCTTGGGTAATGATCGAAGGTCTATCATTTCTTTTGCACACTTTCTATATCATTCATTGAAGATGTGTTACATAGAGAGCAACAACTTAAAGGAATTGTGCAAGGTCATGCCGGTAATTGACAGCTACGGTAATGTTGTCAAGAATAGAACTAGCATTATAGTTCCAGCCAAGGGGAGCAAGTGGGTTGGTTTGATGGGAACGAACCCATGGAGGAATAATGGTTACATTGAATTGTCTGTAGATTATAAGTCAGCAGGCCATTTTGCTGGAAACTACACATCTGAGAACCAGCTATTGAAATTCCTGGAGTATTATCTGCAGGCCTTGGATGTGCCACTAATATGCCCACCAGATGCTATCTTCCCCACTGTCTCCTCACCTTTAACCGTGGAAAATGCATTCTTACTATTAGAATGGATACAGAATTTGAAGTCAAAAGGTGTAAATTTACCAAATCAATTCTTGGCTTGTGTAAAAGATGGAGCTTGGCTTATGACATCAGTTGGGTACAAGCCACCAAAAGAATCATTTCTGTCCAGCGCTAACTGGGGAAGTCTTTTACAAAGTGGATCTTCCTTCGTAGATATACCAATGATTGATCAACAGTACTATCGAAACAAGCTGCACAAGTACAAAGAGGAGCTCAAGACAATCGGTGTGAGATTTGAATTCCAGGAGGCATCAACTTACATTGGAAGCCGCCTCATGTCTATGGCTGCGAGCACTGGGCTGACAAGAGAGAATGTGTATGCACTGCTTCGGCTCATTCGGTTTCTACGAGAGAAGTTTCTCTCCCCAGCTGATCTGATCAATAGCGTCAAAGGTGGGCAATGGATGAAGAGCACTCTTGGATTCATGTCTCCTGGCGCTTGTATCATCCATGATTCAGATTGGGCTGTGGCGTCATGCATAAGTAACCAACCATTCCTTGATGTCAAGTTCTATGGTGAGGACATCCTTACCTTTAAGTCAGAACTGGAGTTGCTTGGTGTTATTGTTGGATTCAAAGACAACTACAAGCTCGTGATTGACAACTTCAAGTTTAGTTCAAGTACTGTTACCATTGAGGCTACTCAGCTAATCCTCAAGTGTATTCGCCACGGGGGCTCATGCAATGATTTCATAGCAAAGCTCAGGGGTTTGAAATGGTTGAAGACTAATATGGGATTTCGTAATCCTAATGAAACTTTTCTTGTCGACCCTGAGTGGGAGTGCCTTCTAAAGGTCTTTGATGGAACACCTGTAATTGATTATGAATCTTATGGTAGTGACATGATTCTCTCATACAAAGAAGAGTTAAGGAAAACTGGTTTGATCATGAGATCAGATGAGGCATCCAAGGCTATAGCTTATCGTTTTAAGCAGCTGGTATCAAACTCATCCCTTACAAAGGAAAATGTACTGGCTCTACTGGGATCTTATCGGAAGCTGAAAACACACAGCCAAATCCCTGTTGAACTTTTTAACTGCATGCGCAGTGAGAAGTGGCTGCATACATCATTGGGATTCAGATCTCCCTCTAATGCAATCCTGACTAATGACACATGGCGCACTGTGTCTCCCATTGCAAACTTACCATTCATAGATCATGGTGACTCTTGTTACGGTTTAGGAAAGGAAATTTATGGTTATAAAGATGAGCTCAAGGAGTTGGGTGTTACTGTGGACGCAAAATGTGGTGCTAAGTTCGTCATTGATGGCCTCAACATTCCTGATGATACTTCGGTTATGTCTAAAGATATCGTCTTATCACTGCTTGAAAGCATCAAGAGCTACTTGGCCTTTCGTACTGCATTTCCTAAGGGCTTTCAGGATAAGATTTGCAAGAACTGGATGAAGACATCCATGGGATACAAATGTCCTGATGAATGTATCCTCTTTGATGCAAAGCAGTCTTCTATCTGCATTGAAGATGGTCCTTTCATTGATGCAGAGTTCTATGGTTCAGAGATAGCCTCATTCAAAGATACACTTGAAAAAATTGGAGTAATTGTTGATGTTGTGTGTGGACATGAAGTTGTTGCTCGGCATCTGAGAAGCCACACAGATAGCTCTTCCATTTCCCGTATCTACATGTATCTGATGGAGTGTAAATGGGAGCCTGAAAACAAAAATAGCAAGTGGATCTGGGTACCAAATGGAACCGAGAGTGGGCAATGGGTGACCTCTTCAAGTTGTATTCTACATGACAGGAATAATCTTTTTAGCCAGGATCTGTTTGTTTTGGACAAATATTATGATGTGAAGTTGGTTGACTTCTTTTTTCCTGTTCTTGGTGTGAGGCACGGCCCTGGTAGTGAAGACTATTGCAAACTGTGGAAAACATGGGAAGGCTCGGTCAGCGAGCTATCTTTATCTGATTGTTCTGCTTTTTGGAAGTTTATTGCAACAAACTGGGGGAAGAAAACAGAGAAGCTACTCTCTGGGCGTACCAAGGTTCCAGTGTGTAGTGATGGAAAGATCATCTTGTCAAGGAAGGAGGATGTGTTCATTCCGGACGACCTATTGCTTACAGATTTGTTCAACAAGCATCTTCAGCAAACCTTTTTCATCTGGTACCCTCCTTCTACCCTGCCTTCCATGTCTCGAGCACGGCTTAACAGAATCTATGCTAGTATTGGTGTTCGGACAATATCCAAAGCAGCCCAGAAGAATGACTGTTTCAATCTAGAGAGCGGCTTCAGAACAGTTGATCCCAATAAGGTGCTCAAGGCCGGTCTGCTCCAAATAATTCTTGCTTTCCTTGCAAATCCTTCTCTTGACATTTCTCTTGAAGAAAGGCACAAGATTGTTGGTTTCCTTCTGAACGTGACGGTCCTTGAGACTGTTCAACCGATCACAGTTGGTTATAGTGTAAAGCTGTCTTCTGGAAGGGTTGTGGATGTGAAGGTCAGCCGGATGATTCGGTGGGAAAGAGAGAATTCCAAACTTTACATGCAGAGAAGTGATGTTGAAGCCAGTTACAAAGATAAGATTGAGTTTGCAACCTATTTTGCTGATGAGATATCTCAAGGGCTGCTCTTTGAGATGCAGGATCTGATTCCTTCGCTCACCGAACTCATAAAACTTGGCAGCTTGCTGGACTTCCAGGATGACGCAGTTGGGTTCTTGTTGAAGTCCAAGAATCTGCAGCTGTTCCCTGAAGATGAGGGTTTTCTGAACTCTTCGATCCCAGGTACGTGCCTGAAAACCAAACTTTCCCAACACTTTTCAAACATTTACACGTAGTCTCAGCTTATAACTTGCTAACACCATTTCAAATGTCTACGCGGAGTCACAGGTGGCAGCAAGAACCACTAGGCATTAGCGATCTGCAGATTTAACTGTTGCGGACGTGTTCGCGGTCAGTAAATTGCTCATATTTGTTCTTGATGTCAATTTGGCGCATTTATAATATCTGTGTACGCTGCGATGGGGTCTTATGTGAGTTCACTTGGCAGGCTGCTGGCGTTCTAAAAATCTGGTGGTGTGCTGGCGGCTGCTGACGGCGATTCTATGGTGTCTTGTCCTATTATGCTATTTTAGCCTTAATAACAGACTTACGAGAACTATTTTTCTGCAAACTGGAGCAGAGAACTGGTCAGTTGTTTATAATCATATATGCGACTATCTATGAGTGCGATGCTACGAGTAATATTATTGTCAGTGCCTTGTTTGTACTCCATTCTGAGATGCACGCAGAATTTGCCTCCCTGTGATTCTGTGAACGAAAGGAAGTTGGTTAGGTTACTTCTACTTGATTAAGTACAGTCGTAACAACAAACACTGAACTATAATTTTGATATAAAAGATCATCAGACTTATAAAGATCATCAAATTTCAAAATATGATCAAAATTAAATTCAATTTCAACAGCTACCGTTTTCAGACGTGTCCACAAAGTGACAGTCAGTTTCCGCTGAATGATATAACCAAACTGCATGTTTAAGAACTCTATGCAAATATTAAACAACGTACAGGTGCTGCCTTGAAGACATTTTAAAATACCACTCAAAAGTCGAAAGTTGGAACTGACACAAGTTCCGGACTAAACTCGCAATCCAAAGCCACATATAAATAATGAGAGAGATAAATTCATAGAGAAATGGACAACTTACAGTCCGATATCAACGTATCTCCAAATGATGGATTACAATATTCCTTTCAATCATAAACTAATTTGGAGATTAAAAATTCCATTGAAAATAAAGATTTTCCGGTGGTATCTCCAATAGGGTGTAATTTTAACAAAAGATAACTTGGTGAAGAAAAATTGAAAAGGCAGCCAAAAATGTTGTTATTGTAATCATAACAAAACAATTAATCACTTATTTTTTTAATATCAGCATGCTCGAACAATTTGTAGGCTGTCTATATAGCTACTGGGTTAACACAACCAGTTTCAGTTTCTCATATGTTAAGAAATTGGCTTTCAAATTTCAGAAAGAAGGAGAAAAAAATAATTCTGGATGCGACAGCTGCATTATGTTGGGCAATATGGAGATGCCGGAATGATCTAATCTTTGTAAATTGTAAACATTCATCTTTTACGCACCCAATTTTTAGAGGAATATATTGAATGCGCTTTTAGTCGCAACTGCAACATGATGATAACATAAAAAAATCATTCAGAATGGCAAGTAGAAAATTCGAAACTATTGCACTTGAGTTGTTCGCTTCACATGGTTGGAAATTTAATAATAGGCTTTGTTAGTCTTTAAGTTGCTTTCTTCTTTTTAGTCATCTTGAGTCATATAGCTGAATTTTTGTAAGGGTCAAGAATAAGAGCGTTGTGTGCGAAAACGTAGAGGTGGGAATGATATTCAATTTTCTAAAAAAAAGGTCATATCTGCTCGTCATACCAAACAGAAAGTTTAGGATGAGTACTCTATGGAAGGATCAGATGATGTACTATAAAAGACTCAATCGCTCTCTTTACAGAATTGACATCTATTTTAAAACACGATAAGACCTATAAGAAGACAGGCTCAACACTACAACTCATGTCTGCTCCTCCAAAATTGGCTAGCTCTAAAATAGATAAGGGAAAGGAACTAGTTGGACAGAGTTCTTCTAGGGAGACACATCAAGAAAGGAGCCAGATGGAAAATGAGGAAGGGGAGCAAATTGATGCTGTTAAGGATCTGGACATAAGTGAGGAAGAAGATGATCTGTTGGATGCTCCACCAAGAAGACAGGGAGGTAGATTCTCATACAAGGATGGAAAATATGAGACATGGCTTATACCTTGCTTGGTCACTCCACATATTGAGAAAAAGGTGGAAGATGTCCTAGGGGATATGATGATATGTGCAAAGTCTCCTGAGCTAGTTAAAGAGGCTGACAATAGCAAAAAAGGTTCCCAAGTAGCAGACCCAGAAAGGGTGGTACAACCAGATAAGGATCATCAACAACTACAAAGTGAGAATGTTGTAACTGTTATTCAAGCTGTGGTTACTAAGGCTTTGAAAATCAAATCTCACTCGGGTTCTGAAGCTTCGAATGATGAGGATGTCATTGAGGAAAAGAATAAACATGAGGAAGTACCTATTACTGGTGAGAAGCCAGCGCCTACTCGACAATCCAAACGACCAGGGACAGGAGCTGTGAATGTTTGGGAAGCAGCTGAACAAAGACAGAGGAAGAGAAATCTTGAAGGTACTCCTTTCCCTAATACTCATATCCCTCCTTTAGAAGTGTACAATTCTTTTTCCGTTTTGTCTGATTTGGAGATGGCCCAAATAGCTAATGATATGGGAGCTTTACTTTCTGAAAATGACTTTGAAACCATTAATTTGATAAGAAATTTAGAAGATGCTAGAGGTGCTTTACAGGCTAAAAAACTGGTTAATAATGCTGTAGAAATTCAAGAGGCTGCTGATATTACTTCATCTTCTAATTTGATCCAATGGATGGATGAAGAGGGTAGGTCTGATTGTGAAGACTTTATTCTGATTTCACCTAAGAGATCTAGTTCTAGGAAGTGTAAAGTTAAGATACAAAAAAATAGAAAACAATCGAGATCTCTGAGAACAGGATCTGATAAGAAAGACCCTATTATATCACAGAGGCCTGTGAGGGAAGTGAAAAAAAAGGAAGACAAAATTTAAAATGTTAGGTCTCTTTTGAAATTGTAGGGGGGTAGGCAAGAAGGGCATGCCTACTCACTTGAGAGATCTGTTCAGTGAATATCAACCTTCTTTTGTATGTCTGCAGGAGACTATTAAAAAACAGTATTCTCCAGCTTTTTTCAAAAAATTCGACCTCTTAGAGTCTTTTGAATGGATCTGGGTACAATCTAGAGGTAGAGCTGGGGCCTCCTTAGTGGTATTAAAAAGAATGAGTTCTCCATTCTGTCGAATACCAAAAGTAAATTTATGTTGGAAGTCAATATTCAAGAGAAAAAATCGAATAACTATTGGAAGTTGGTTAATGTATATGGCCCCCCACAAGATGAGGATAAGATGACTTTTCTCATAGATCTTGCTGATTGCTGTAATAAAAATAATCTACCTATGCTGTTGGGTGGGGATTTCAACATTCTAAGATATAGCCACGAGAAAAATAAACCAACAGTGTTATCTCAATACTCTCATCTTTTTAATTCCATTATCAATTCTTATGCCCTCAGAGAGATTCAGATGTCGGGTGGTAAGTTTATCTGGTCCAATAATCAAGCCTGCCCCACGCTTGAGAAATTGGATAGAATTATTGTTAATTGTGACTGGGAAATGTGCTTTCCACTAGCAGTGGTGCAGAAGATTCCTAGGAATACTTCTGATCATAATGTAATAATGATTTCTTCTGGTAGAGCTCAGAAAAATGATCCTAAACCTTTCAAATTTGAACACTCTTGGCTTCAGCATGAGGAGTTTAAACCTCAGGTTGCTCGCATTTGGTCAGAGCAAAGTGGTCCCTCATATGCTATTTTAGTCTTTCTATAGAAAATGAAGAATATTAGAAAGTTTTTTAAAGGATGGGGGAATAATGTAGCAGGACACAGGAAAAAAAGGAAAAAAGATCTTAATCATGAATTGGCTCTACTAGAAGAGCTGGAAGAGAAACAAACTCTTAGTGATGCTCAGGTTAAAAAGAGATGTGAGATCCAAACCGAGCTATTCCAACTAGATTCTGATGAGGAATCGTACTGGTTTAAAAGAACCCAGTCTCAATGGTTGTTAAAGGGAGATAACAATACCGAATATTTTCATAGAATTGCAAATGGCCGAAAGAGGAAAAACACAATTTTCAGTTTGAAAGATGGAGATGACTTGATAGTTGGGGATGTAGCACTTTTACAGCATGCTACCTCTTTTTATAAAGAGCTCTTTGGAAAAGCTGCGGGCAACTTGATTCCTATTGACCCTTCTTTATGGGATAATACAGAGAAGCTAAGTTGCATAGATAATGAGTATCTTAATAGACCTTTCTCTATGGAAGAAGTAAAAACAGCACTCTTTGGGATGAAAACAAACAAAGCTGCTGGACCAGATGGTCTCCCTGCAGAATTCTTTCAATTTAACTGGGATATAGTGAAAGAGGATATTATGCATATTTTTGATGATCTATGGAAGCAAAAGCTAGATGTTAAGAGACTTAATTATGGCACCATTACCATTCTCCCCAAAACTAAAAATGCTGATAGAATTCAGCTGTTTAGGCCTATCTGTCTGTTGAATACAATATACAAACTCATAACAAAAACCCTCACACTTAGATTGGAACCTTATATGAATAAGCTCATTTCTAAATGCCAAAATGCCTTTATTCCTGGAAGAAATATTATGGATGGCATAATGTCATTGCATGAAATATTACATGAGACTAAAATCAAAAAACAAGTGGGTGTGATTCTTAAGTTAGATTTCGAGAAGGCTTACGACAAAGTTAATTGGGATTTTTTTGTTTCAATACCTTGAAATAAAAAATTTCAGTCCTCTTTGGATTTCTTGGTTAAAACAAGTGGTTTGTGATGGTACTGTCAGTGTGAAACTTAATAATCAAGTTGGTTCATATTTTGTCAGCCATAAAGGGGTGAGGCAAGGCGACCCTCTCTCACCTTTTCTGTTCAATCTGGCTGCGGATTGTCTAGCCAAAATGATTCATAAGGCACAACAAACTGGTCTGATAAGAGGCTTAGTTCCTCATATAGTGGAAAATGGAGTGGCCATTCTTCAATATGCAGATGACACTATTCTATGTTTAGAACATGACATAGTAAAAGTCAATAATGTGAAGCTTTTACTTTACATTTTTGAACTTATGTCTAGGCTGAAAATCAACTTCCAAAAAAGTGAGATCCTAGTTTTGGGGGGTGATGCAGCCATCGCTAGTGAGTATGCAGATATCTTTCACCGTCAGATTGGAACCTTTCCAATTAAATATTTGGGTGTCCCTGTAAGCCCATCCCGTCTTAACAGTAAGGATTGGGATCCTCTGGTCCAAAAAATGAAAAAGAAACTTGAAACTTGGAAGGGTGGGGCCACATCCTATGGGGGTAGATTGGTTTTGATCAATGCTAGTTTATCTAATTCTCCCATCTATTATATGTCTATGTTCTTTCTCCCAAAAACTATTCTTCAAAAAATGGATAAATCTAGAAGAAGGTTCTTTTGGCAAGGAGGTGGTACCAAGAGAAAATACCATCTAACTAAGTGGGAAAAAATTTGTGCACCCAAAAATAAAGGTGGTTTGGGTATTAAGGACCTTCAATGAATGAATGTAAGTTTGTTATGTAAATGGTGGTGGAAGTTGGAAAATAAAGGAGGACTTTGGCAAACGATTGTGAAAAAGAAATACATAAGCAATAAGGACATTGCTACCCTAAAACATAGAGCCAATGACTCTCCTTGCTGGTACGACCTTCTTAATGTTAAGGATCTTTATTTATTGGGAAGGAAGGTTGTTGTTAAGAATGGCAATGTGGCAAGATTTTGGGAGGATACCTGGCTGTATGAGAGGCCTCTAGCCAGTATATACCTTGACATATACAACATATGTAATGCTAAACACATTGTGATTAAAAAAGCCAAGGCCAGAAACTGGAATCTCTCTTATAAAAGATGGTTCTCCAATGACCAGAGAAATAATTGGAGTGATATTCTTCAAAAGTTAGATAAATACGCTTTTTCTAATGATAATTATCAAATCAAATGGGGGCTGCATAGTTCTAGTCGTTTTACAACGAGTTCTGTATATCAGGGGATGCTTTCTGATATGCATAATAAGAAAAATAAACACATTTGGAAAGCTGCTATCCCCCTCAAGAATAAGATCTTTATTTGGCTTTTGGAACAAAATGTCATACTTACAAGAGACACTATGAAAGCTAGGAATTGGAAGGGCTCTCCTATTTGTGATTTCTGTACACAAGATGAGTCAGTGAATCGTCTTTTCTTTCTTTGCCCAATAGCTAAAGTTACTTAGGGGTATGTGGGGAGATGGTTAGGAGCTGATTGCATACCTAACTCCATCCCCCAGTTCTATAGATGGATGTGCAAGCATCTCCGAGGTGGGAGACAGTACTATGTTGTTGGTTTGGCTGTTGTATCATGGGCTTTGTGGAAGACAAGAAACAGAGCTTGCTTTGAGAAGAAACTACCTTCTAACCCTGCAGAGATCATATATCTAACATGTTCATTTCTGAAATATTGGATAGGCCTTCTCAAAAATCTGTCTAAGGATGATCTGGTGCGTGGAGTGGAAAGCTTGCTGCAATCTGTTGCGCAGCTAGAACGGCGACAACGTCAGACCGTGGGTGCTAGTTCTCAGCCGCTTCTTCATCAATTTCAGGCATAGGATGATGAGGAGAATCAGGAAGCAGAAGACCAAGAGGAAGATCTAGACATGAACTCTTCTTATCCTTAACTTGCTGGATAGCCAAGCCTGTAGCGATTCTAGATGCTTTGTTATCTCTTGCGCTGGTCTGTATTGAAGCTTGATTTTGACATTTTAGAGTGTGTTGATCGGTGGACCTAGAGTATCTCTGAAACTCGTATCAATCTATGTTTTTGTGCTGATTTCTGTAAAAGCCATTAGGCTTTAAAAACTCTGTTTCCGTTATAGTTATAATGGAAAGGGATTCTTCCCGGTTCAAAAATTTTTTTTAAAACGCGATGAAAAACTGCGAGTTGCAATTGAAGCTGCAACCTGGCGAAACTGACAGTGAACTTCAGAAAGCCATAACTCCCAAAATACTTGATGAAAAATGTGTAACAAATAATATCTGGGAAGTTCTTGAGATGCTCTACAACTTTTGCTTATGCGCTCCTCTGATCCAGCAGCAAAAAGGAATTTAGGAGCGGGCCTCAGCAACACTTGGGATTGGGAGAGATTGTTTTCACTTCTACAAGATGTGATTTCTGCAGGGGAGAACCGGAGAAGAACGACCTCTAGCCGATGGTACGGGCACAGCTGCAACGGAGATATCGACCTTATCAATCAAGCCGCGGAAACCAGCCCGGGTTGATTGAAAACTGTGAATACCAGTATAACCGATCGAAAACCACAGTAAATTTAAAAATCAAAATTTAGACGAAATTTTGATCAAAAAACTACAGCCACATTTTTCTGCTTTACTATAGCGGTTTCACCAGTTTGTTTTTACAGGTTTTCAAATTTTTATTTTTAAGATTTTATATTTTGAATTTTTTGAACGGAAACCAATCAACCTATGAAACTGATTTCACTGGAAACCGCAGTGCTCGATCAAGGTGCCTTTGATTGGCAAGCTTTTGGCTTTTTGCTTTTGCAAAAGCCAAAAGCTCAACCAAAGTGATGGATTTTTGCAAAAGTATTTCTCAGAAAGTAGTTTTCTCCTAGTTCGTAAAAGCAGGTCTGAACTTCTTTTTGCTGGCTGTGGTGCTGGTTAATATATAAATATAATTATATTAAATAATTATAATTATATAAGATAGTTATAATTACATTACATAATTCTAATTGTAATTATGTAATGTAATTATAATTATATATAATTGTAATTGTATTATATAACTATAGTTATGCAATGTAATTATAATTATATTATATAATTAAAATTATGTAATATACTTATAATTATATAATTATAGTTATATTATATAATTATAAATATGTAATATAATTATAATTACATGACATAATCATAATTGTATATAATTATAATATAACTATAATATTACATAATTATTATTATATAATTATAATTACATTACATATTATAACTATATTATAATTATATTAAATAATTGTAATAATATAATATAATTATAATTATACATTACTATAGTTACAATTATGTAATATATAATATTATATAATAATAATTACGTAATATAACTATAATTATATTATAATTATAATACCCTATATATATTGTCCTGCAATTTTACAACCTCAAAGCTGCTTTCAACCAAACGGCTTTTAGCTTTCTCATAGCTCATATTATACAGCAGCTTTTTCACAGCTCACAACAACTTTTTCACAGCTCACAGCTCAACCAAACACAACCCAATTGGAGGAAGTTGAACTGTAGCACTATACTTGGCCAAATTGACTGGGCTAAATGGGCCAGCACGAGGCATGACCATTTTAGCCCGGCACGAGCATGGACCGACATGACGTGCAGCCGTGCCGGGCCTGCCCGAAGCACGACACGGGGCGTGCCTGGCCCTAGGCACAGGCCCATTGGCACGGCACGAGCACGGCCCGTTTAGAACGGTCCGGCTAGGCACGACACCCAGGCCGTGTAGCTCGTTAGACCCAGCACGACACGGCACGTCTTGTTAGGTTCGAGGAACTTTTATTTCAAATTTAGCGTTAAGTATTATATAACTATTTTTCAGTAAATTTTCGATAAAAAAATGAAGTTTATTTTTCTTTCGGGCTTTGGGTCGGCACGGCACAGCACGGCTCGATGAGCCCACCGGCATGGCACGGCCCATCTAAAAACACCCGAGCCGTGCTTGGGCCTAGACCAGCGACCCGGGGGCTGGCACGGCACGGCCCAATTATTTAATGGGCCATGCCGGGCCACCTCGGAAAGGGCACGAGCCCAGCCGGGCCTGGGCCATGCCGGCCCATCACGGCCCATTGGCCAGCTATATGTTGCCCCTCATTTTATTGAGAAAAAAAATGGATCAGCATCGAATAGTGTCAAATAAGTTCATGTATAAGGAGATGTTTTCATGACAGGATAGATTCAACCACATTTGAAATTCCGAAAATGCCTAGATATTTAGAAAATAGTAAATAATATTCATGCTTTAATATCTGAATACCTAAAATAAGGATGCATAACAAAAAGTTGATAAATAAGTTTGTTAGATTGATACACATTGTGAAAAAAGTTTAAAATGTTGGTATATTTGTGACGAGCTTTTTCATTACACATCACTTTTCCCACTCAAAAGGAGAAAAGAGAACCCTTCTTCACCAAATAATAGTTATTTACTTAAACTCAAAAAACAGTTCTCTTTGTTGCAAGAATATGCAGCCTGCCAGCCAGCATCAAGAAGTTGTTGCATACAAAAATGTTTGAAATAATAGCCTGGAAGACATAGCCAGGGCACGGGAAATGGTATGTGAGTGCACGTGTGCTTTGTAACTATGATGCTTTTGATTGTCATTCTTGGTATGATTAGAATTTGCAGCACTTATTCTCGCATGTACGGCGAACTAGGTATTCCTCTGGACATATCAGAAATGAGTGAAATATGTCAAGTATGTGTTTCTGGAAAATACAAAATGCTAGTTGCGAGTCCAGGAATTCCAGTAATCCCACTAGGAAATTTTTCATGTTGCAATGTTTTAAAATTTTTGCAGTCCCAATAACTATTGTATTTGTTCTATGAATACAAGTCTACTGACAACTTAGTTTGCAATAGAAATCTTGACATCAGCCGCTTATTTTGACTGAGCATATTCTTACTACGTTATAGTTTGTCATAGAAAACTTGGATCGATCTCATACTTTTTGGCGTTTACTGTGAATCATATGTGAAACACAAAAGTCATTTGTATTACCTAAACAAATAAGCCCATTTGTTTGCTTAGCTTGACTCGAAAAACATTTTTCTTGGTTAATTTAGTTTGCCAAAAAACAATTCCAAACAACTCTCACCGCTGTTTGCCAAAAACAATTCCAAACAACTCTCACCGCTGCTTACACTAAGAAAACAGCCAAAAGCGCTCCATTCAAACATTCTGACTCAAAGGCGAGTAAGCGTATATTTTGGTCTTGGTGCACGATCTGGACTCCAAGAGGGCCATCCAATTGGCTGTAGCCAATGACAGCAACGTGGTGGGTCAAACAGAGTCACATGGTGAGACCTTGGTCAGAGAAGCCAATCCAATACATGACTTGGAAAATTATAATATCAGGTCAAAGAAGAAAAAATGACTAACAAGGCCATGGAAACTTCAAAAGCCATCCCCTTAGCTCTCCATACAACTGTATATAAAGCTTATCATTCTAACATTTCAGTGTGCCAAGAAGTTCATAGGATTGCAGCAATGGCGTCTCGTTCTGAAGCTGCTGCAGCAGCGCTCCTAGCTGGCTTTCTAGCTCTAGCAACACTGGCAAGCTGCAACACTGAAGGTAATCCGCAAACTAAGTCCTTGATCGTTTAGAAGACAAATTTTTTTTATGTTTTCTGAAACCTGACATTGAGATTTGAAGGTGACATACTGTATGCACAAAGGATGGCCTGCTATGACCCGAACAATGTGCTGCAGAGCTGGGATCCTACGCTTGTCAATCCCTGCAACCTGGTTTCATGTTACCTGCAACAACGATAACGCCGTCATCCGTGTGTATGCCACTCTCTTTTCTTCCTTCTATAATTATATGAAAGGGAATGTTTTTGGCTTAAGAAGAAACTGCAAAATGCTTGCCTTTGTGATCTGCAAAGATTTATACTAAGTGCCTTTGACATACTTGTGTCTGTTTCTTGCTTCTGTGCAGGGATTTGGGCAACGCAGGCATCGCCGGCCCTCTAATTCCAGATCTGGGAAGAATAAAGTACCTTCAGTACCTGTAAGCATTGCATAACATGTTGCAACCACTGCAAGCTTCATGGATTATACACAGACAGAATGCCAATTTTGTCAATTTTGCAGGGAGCTGTATAGCAACAGGCTGAACGGTACAATACCTTCAACGTTGGGCAACCTGACTAATCTAGTCAGCTTGGATCTTTATGACAACCGGTTTAGTGGCGTGATACCAACTTCCCTTGGCGCGCTCAGCAAACTGCGATACATGTATGAAAATGTTTTACAAGAATTTCACATTCTTTAATCAGACTGCCATGAAATCTGTCTTTTCTGAATTAGCAAACTGTTCTGATGCAGGGGAGATACCGACTTCACTGGGAAGTCTGAAAAGCCTTGAGGAGCTGAAGCTTCAGAAGAATTCTCTGTCTGGATCTATCCCGAAGTCCCTTAGCAACATCAAAACACTGCAGTATCCGTAAGTTTGTGCTACTCCCTAGGTTTTAGCTCTAGGCACGAGAATTAAAAAAAAGTGAAAAAAGTATTATACGCAGAAAACGAGAAGAAAAGAGACAGAGATAGAGATTTATTGGGAGGAGAGAAAGTGTATTGAAAAAGGAGAAATGTGTATTGAAAAGTGAGAATGACATATATTGAGGAACAAATTTTGAATGTTAGAATGACTTATATTTGTGAACAGAGGTACTAAATTCTCAAACGAACCACAAGCAGAAATCCGCATTCCTCAAAAAAAAAAATTCTTAAGTACTGAAATGCCATCAGTAAAATCTATGTGCATACAGCTTTTATATAAGTAAAAAAGTAATGTTTGAAAATATAATTGCCTTACAATTCTTCTGGACGTTAAATTTGAGACTGACTGTCTTCTGTGCAGGTGGTTGAACGACAATAAGCTGACTGGCACACTTCCTACAGAAATACTCTCTCTTATCATTGGTGGAAACTTGGCCGAGATGTGAGTAGAAATTTTCATTAGAACACCACTCTTTAATATAACTAAATCATAATGCGCGAAGATGTTTTCTTTTCAACGACACGCACTGACACAAGAAGAATTACTTGTCTTCAGAAATATTGCAAAGAACAACCTGATGGGAACGGTCAGATCTTCAACAATGAGAGGTACGAGTGTGTTAATGTGGTTCGCAGATAAAATGTTCATTTTTACATGCATATATGATCTAAAATGTTGCTGACAAGGACCCGTTCTCACAGTGACCAGGATTATCCAGGACAAGCTGAAGATTGCTTGATGAGTTGCAACGCGACAATTAGAAATAAGTGAATAACTACAATGTGAATTCATTGCAGATATCTTGTATGTGAACGTGGTGGCTTGTATTGTAACCTTCAAATATTAAGATAATAACAACAGATTGAAGGTAGAATGTTGGAGGCCGCAAACTATCATTGCTGGTCCCAATGTCTGTGCTAATGCTACGGTCTAAAAAAATATTAATTTAAAAAATAATATATTAATATTAAAATAAATTTGTTTTGTTTTTCAACTACTTTTCTTGGATCTCGTATATCTGTTTCGAGTAGTTGTGTTTTGTTAACAAACAATGATCCGTGTGAGTTTATTATCTGGTAGATTCAGAGGAGCACATCCGTTAGATTTATAAAGGGTGTCTTTGGAAAGATTTCATTCATCAGATTTGTAAGAAGGGATATTTCTGGGTGCATTTTCCGTGTCAACGTAGTCTAACTCATCTCTGTTGGGGGTATTTTACCGTGTGGACGTAGAAAAGAAAAACAATTCTTTTTAAGATGAAATATAAGGTCTAAAAGTAAACTAGGCTCCATCAAAAATGAATTTATTTTCTAACAACTCTTTGAATCTCGTATATTTGTTCTGGATAGTTGTGTTTTGTTAAACAATTGTACGTGTGGGCTCAAGATTTGCGAGATCCGAAAGAGTTCATCTGTTAAATTTGTAAAAGTGTCTCTAGAGAGATTTCATCCGTCAGATTTATAGAAAGGGGTAACTTTGGACGTATTTTTCGTGTTAACATAGTCTAATATATCTTTATTGAAAACATTTTACCGTGTGTACATAGAAAAAAAACTGAGACGAGATAAAAGATGAACCTTAACTTGGTTGAGCATTTCAAACCTGAAAAAGCGCTCAAAGGCGCTCGCTCAGGCGCAATTATATTAATTTTGTTTCAAAATTTTGAAAACCGATAAAATTGATCAACAAACAAGTAAAATTGTGAAGTAAACAGACGAAATCGGTGGGTTTTAGAATTTAAAATCTGAAAAACCAAAGAAAACTGGTCGATAAATTGAAAAAATTGATGGTTTATATATTATTTTGATCAAATTTTATTCAAATTTATTTTTTTTCATTTAATACAGTTTGCCAACAGTTTTCGCGGTTTTTACTGCTGTTTCTGCGGCTCCGTCCGTAAGTGAACTGCCGACTTGACCCATCAAGCCAGCCGAATCACTTCTCTGTCGGATCGCTCAGGCTCTCCACGCGGCAGGAATCAAGCATCAGTGTCCCCAACTTTTTTTTTCCCCCTGGGGAGGAGAGGAGAACTAGAAAACTCTGCGCTTGGTGGGCTGGGCTTCACGTCGCCCTGGGCCAAGGGGAGAAAGTGCCCACGAAGGCGCCTCTGATTTGCTTAACCCGGATAAGCCTACATTCCCGGAACGCACCAGTGCCAATTTTGGCAAGAATCTCTTCCGCATGATCGTCTCCACCCTTTTTCATTCAACACAAAGGTGGTTTCCATTCTGCCAGTGCTGAGCTCCAACCCCAGAACTTCTCCTCTGCCTCCACTACCGCCATAGGCTACGGGTGTCGTCAGCATCACCTCCACCTCTGTGCCAACAATAAGTTCTCGAGGAGCTTCAGTAGTTTTTCAGTAGGGGTTCCTTGTGATTGCAAAGAACCTGTAATTCGTTAGTCATTATATTATGCAAGGTTTTACTGTGTTTTTATTGTGCACCTTTGTGCCAACAATTTGTCAAAAGCAGGCCTAGAAATACCTTCAGCAAACAGTATCAAAATTATGGATTACAGTTTAAAATGTAGCTGTATTTTTTTAATAGTAAGAAGTACAAATTTGTGTGGCTCAATGTTTGTTGAGGGTATATATTAACTTCTTAGTCTTCTCCGCTGGGAACTTTTCTGAAGTATGAACCAGTCACTTCGGAGTAATACATTTCTACTGTTTATAGGAACCAAGACATTTGCTTGGATTTCCGGCATTCATGGATTACGTCATTTTTACTTTCCTTAAAAACAACAGGGAAATGCCATTGGTTGTAAACGGCTAAAAACAAAAATAATTTCTCCATTCAAACAATTTGACCAGCTGAATCATGTGTTGTTGGATGTGTATGTGGAAAATCATTTTATTCTATTTTGTGCACTAGACAATGGTTGTTTGTGATTCAAAAGTTTTCTTCTAAGCTAATCGAGTAAAGGAAATGCCTTTCTGTGGATATTCTTTTTTTTCTGTTTTTTATTCATGTGGATGAGCATCGAGTAAAGGAACTGCCTTTCTGTGGAAATTCATTTACTTCTTTTTTTTTTATTCATGTGGATGAGCATTGACGTCTTGCTGAAATTAGATATATCAAAGGCGTTCGACTCTGTTTCTTAGTCCTTCCCCTGGAGGTATTGCAGTGCCTGGGGTTTGGAAGGCGTTGTTGTAATCTGTTAAGTCTACTGCTCTCAACATCATCTACTCAGGTTTTAGTGAATGGGCAGCCAGGTAATTACATTGAGCATCGCAGATGACTTTGAAAGGGAGATCCCCTCTTTTATGCTGTTTATTATAGTGATGGATATTCTGAACTCACTCATTACAAAAGCAACACAAGAAGGCCACATCCAAGCATTGGCTGTTCAGCAAACTAAGCACAGAATGTCTTTCCATGCCAATGGTGCTGGCGTGCTGCCCTGTTCTTGAGGCTGATAGTGAGGGGTCTGCTTATTGTACAACAACTGCTTGATGATTTCAGACAGTCCTCTGATCTCATGACCAACATTGTACAACAACCCGTATGCTTCAAGTTCGGTAACCACCAACAATCGTTGCTGGACAGCAAACCAACTTGCAAAACAGAACATGCCTCACCCTGCAGCCTAGCGGACAAATCAATACATCACTTGCTGCTGTCTTTTTTTTTTCTCGAAAACGCAGGAAAGCTGCATTTCATTGAAATAATAAGAAAGAGGGACAAATCAATACATCACTTGCTGCTGTCTTGTGTCTTCTCCATGCAAGTGTGGATGACAATTCTGCATCAGCTGGGGTTCAACTCACTTGTTCTTCTTGTTGCGTGGGAAATTTGGAAACATCGTAATGACTGCGTTTTCAATTGAGCACAGCCGAATATCTTTGTACTTCTGCAGATCATTAAGCAGGAAGCTCTTCTTTGGTGTCAGGCTGGTGCTTCACAGATGCAAGAGCTGCTTCTATGGCTGCTCCCTTCTGCAGCTTAGCACGGTGATGTTATTTAGTGTTTTTTGGGCGTGGCGCATCTGGAATGGCCAGATGATTGCTATTTCTATTGATGTTTTTGTTAGGGACTTGCTGTGTGTTTATGTGTATTGGGAGGGGTGCAGGGTGGGTGGGGGGAGCCAATAACCTCTCTCGTATCTTTTCCTCTTTTCTTAATGAAATGATGACGCATTCGAGAAAAAAAAAAGCATTGATGTCTTGGAGCCAATCGATTAAAAGAAGTCGTTGTCTTGACAATTTGTTCCCTCATGTTTTCGAATATCAGACTCTTATGGCTACAGACAAATTGAATACAAAAGTGCATGACTTCTTAACTTTTCCTGTCTTTTGAAAGTTGATACATCCATTATTCAGTATAATCCAGTTAACATTTAAGCGGGATATGCATTCATTTTGTCAATGCCAGAACAGTTCTAGAAAATAAAAATGACTTAATTATAGAAGACAGTTTTCTGGGTCAACAAACTAATTCCTACATTCTTCAATAAGCCACTAGTAACATGCAAGTTATTATATAAAACATGAGGTTCTGGCAAAACGAACAGAGTTTATAAGTCACTCCTACATTCTTCATGTGAAATGTGAAGAACTCTCGGCTGCCCTGAAATATGAAAGAGGGGTTCTAGCACTGAAATGTGCAAGAGAGTTCTATGAAAACTCAGTCCTACTTATTGAAGAACATATAAATGACTTATAGGCAGCAAGTTTAATATTTTGTATAAATTATTTTTATGTGACTCTATAGAAACATATTCCAATGTTCATTCCAAACTTTGAAGTACCAAAGCATCTATTGCAGCTATCTGCTGAGTTCTAGGGCCCCTTTGGCAGAGCTCCAACCTCCTGATTCTCAGGCAGAATCAGGAGAGCTCTACCAAATGCTATTTTTTTAGGAGAAGTGATTCTTGTCTGATTCTGTGAAGTGGTTCTCTGAAATAAACTAAGGGGTTGTGAGCTGAAAAAAATTAGCTTCTTTTGACTCTGTGAAGTGATTCTCTGTCCTGATTCTAAGAGTTTATCCTAGAGAATCATTTTCAGCCATAGAATTACTTCACAAGAGAATCAAGAGTGAATCCAAATAATCAAGAGCTGGTAGCTCTGCCAAAGAGGCCCTAGTGCTATTGTTTGCTTTATAGAGATGCAGTTAAAACATATGCATAACGGCACTTTAGAACCTTAGCAAGATTGGGCAAACACACCAAGGTGTGAACTACTAGCTGGTAAAAGGGATGAAATTTGACCATAGATAAAAATGAGGGTGTATTCTTTTGAAAGTTGGACAAATTGAAATATTTGAAATTTCGGGTCACAGTTTAAGAATGGAAACAACTATTCGCTATTGAATGTCTACTAGGCTACTACTACAGAATACCGACCTTTTCCCTGTCTAGTGCTTCCTTACTAAGCTAGTGCTAAGTTAGCAGAGAATGTGCTAAAAATCTAATAGATTCTTGCTAAGATCTTTTTCTATGGAAGCAATTGGAGCGACGCGTTACTCGTCGCCTGTCACCAAGTATGGCATACTTCATTTAAAATTGGCAAGATCCTAAAAAGTTAATTGCGATATAAAGCGAGAAATTATTGGTACTTCTGGAACCTCAATTGAAATTTGCCATTCACCATTCGCTTGATATGGCGTCTATTAGTGGCTTGGAAACAAGCTTACTTTCAGAATAATTAACTTGGCTGACAATAAAATATTTCTTGGCCTACATCTATATATGTTTTTATTACAGTATCTATTACATCATAACAAACAATTGAGCTGGTTTACAATGTGTCGCTTATCTGGTTACAGTAATAAGCCTTCTTCTGTAATTATTCTTCAGCTCTGGATTTTATTTAAGGAAATACCGTTACGGAATCAATTGTATCCAAAAGTTTAGTCTTGAAAAAAAATTTGGCAGAATCTTTTTCAGTAGCAGTTCTTTGCCTGTGAACCTATATATAAAGGCCTACCCCCTAATTATGCATCAAGAATCTTTCAGATCTGCTGACCGTGACAATGGTGTCTCAGTTTGCAGCAGCAGCCTTGCTGATGATTGGCCTTATTGCTCTTGCAATATCCGCAAACTGCAATACTGAAGGTACGCATGTACATCCTGTGTGGTGATTCAAGAATGGGCATCAATTTAAAACATGCATCCTAACTTGGCATGTTGAGACTTGAAAGTGACATACTGTATGCACAAAGAACAGCATGGCAGCGGCCACTCGATGCACTGGAGAGCTGGGATCCAACCCTTGACAATCCCTGTCTTTGGGGTTATGTCACATGCGACCGTGAAAACTACTTGATCCCCTTGTATGCCAGTCTCTTCATTCTTTATTATTAGGAGATATGTATATTTCTCTTTCTAGGATAGTAGAACCATTCATCGTCATTGTTTTAAAAAGTAAAAGGAAGTAATAAAGATCCTAAACTCCTCGTACATATCGTGTCATGAGGTGTTGTGTGTCGCCATTTTTCTTCATTCATCTAGTATCTATTATATATGGAGGGATACTTACTGAACATATTTATACATATCTTGCTTCTTTTGAAGGGATTTGGAAAACGTTGGTATTTCAGGCTCTCTGATTCCAGAACTTGGAGATCTGAAGAAGCTTCAATGCCTGTAAGAAATAGAAAAAGACACTACAGATCACATCACGTGAACTCAAAATGGAAAATTTTATCTGCTAATTTGCTAATGTTGCAGGAATCTGTTCAGTAATAGCCTGAATGGGCAAATACCAATAACCCTGCGTAACTTGAGTAATCTTGTTGGCCTGGATCTTCATGATAACCAGTTCTCTGGCACAATACTGGGTTCACTTGGCGCCATCAGCACACTGAAAATTATGTATACCATTTGTCAGAACTTCACACATATCAGATGCATAAAACTGCTCATGAAATTTGATTATCGTTTATAAATTGCAAAAATATGAATGTATGAAATGTGTTGTTGTTCTGCAGGAGGTTAGATGGAAACAATCTGATGGGAGCTATACCCTCATCTTTGGGCAGTCTCGCAAACCTTGTTGACTTGGAGCTTCAGAACAATGCGCTGAGTGGATCTATTCCTGCCTCTCTGGGTAACATCAGCAAATTGCAGCATCTGTATGTTATTCTCCTTAATACACTGATATAGTGATAGTACAAGTATACAACTAGAAAACGGCCACAAAAACACTACTCTGCTACAACTATGCTACTACATTGTTTTCTTTCCACAATTGTTGACGACGAATTCTGAGATGCTTAAGTGAAATTGCCTGTTTCTTGCTGGTGATATTCAGTTTGATTTTTTTAATTACTACCATTTTAACTATTGGATATTCTCTGCAGGCGATTGAATGGGAATATGCTCACTGGAACAGTGCCAAGGGAAATCCTCTCTCTTATCAGTGCAGGGACCTTGTCCGAACTGTGAGTAGATTGGTTCAAATTTACCGTAGTACTTCTTCTACATCGCAATGTTATCATTTATAAATGTTATTGTTGAAATGCCTTGCACTAACACATGAAAAAATGTCATCTACTTTCAGAAATATTGAAAATAACAACGTTACCTGGATACCAATATCAACAGGATTAAGGGGTCCCAACTCAAATGTTAAACTAAGTTTTTGGTTGATCATTGCTTCCATGCTCCTCTCTTAGCAAAGGTTATGGTTTCACCGAGTCTTCTTTTTCTATGGGAAAGTGCACCCATTCTGTTCTATATGCATGTATACTATTTGTCTACTCACAAGATGTACGAATTGGCCTGTTTGCAGTGATTGTATTTGTCCAAGACATGCCAGAGGATGCTTGATGAGTCAAAGAAGAATACTCTGTTTTCTCTGGGCAATATATTAACAAAACATGAATAATGGTCTGATATGTGTGTTAGCACCTTTAATAAAAGCATGTTTGTTTTCTGTCAAATGCTTATATATTTTTATTTATTGTTTCATATGCTTGATCAATGATGAGATGCGTTAGTTTTTATATTACAGAATGGAAATAATTCTTTAGGTATCTCCCCAACCGTGAATGAATAAAGAGGGAGAGGAGAGAAAACAACGTTGATGAAGATTTTGCAGGGTAAAACTATTTGAATTGATAAAACATAAAAAAAAAATGTCGGGAAATCGCCAATTGCAGTTAGCTTGTAAAAAATCAACATTAAATTCACATATCATGTTTTGTGGAAAGCCAGATTCAACATTGTACATTTGAATTCAACAAATTGACATAAAGATTATGATTTGGTGCACATGCTTTTAAAATTAGATCGATTCTGATGGTTGGAGGGGGGGGGGGCAAGTGTTAAAAGAGCATTTTCGACAACAAATTGCCTACAGTATGTTGAGAAAAAGAGTTGCTTGCAGTCAGCCAAGGAGGAGAGCTGGTGTCTAGGGTGAGCTTTGCGCACCGCAAGTAGAATGAACGACCATTTGGGCCGGCTATATGGTCTGGCATGAGGCCCACAATTTTTAGCATAGCTAAAGAATGACACAACATTATCCGAGTCTTGTTCCAGCTGCCACGGGTCCACGTGTCAGGTCAAGTTTCAGCCAAAGATCAGTCACGCTAGGCTCGCACGACACCGTATGTGTATCAGTCCGGAATTTTCAAATTAATTAAAGCGAAGATTATCTCAATTTCACTCCGCTCTAAATTTGAATTTCTCCTTTTGATTTTCTGACGCCGGAATAATTTTAGCCCGCGGGCTTTTGTTCAGCCGAGATTAATTCCCAAAACCTTTAATTAATCCCAAACCTCTCTAATTAATTTCCCTATATATTCCTCCTTCTTCTTATCCCTTCCCACCAACCCCTCTCTCTCTCTCTTCCTCTCATTTTCTTTCCACCTTCAGCAGCAGAGGAGACCCCGTGCACCGTCCCCGACCGGTTTCCGACCCACGTCGCTGTTTCCGACCGGCTTCCATTCAGGGGCTCCTTACTCGTTTGTGTCGTCGGCGTTTGCGACTACACATAGTCTCCCTACCTCACTCGTAGCCATACCTACACTTACCACTTCACCTCTTGAGTCTATAAGAGTCGCGTTGAGTGTTGAGCTGTTCGAATCCTGATTGAGGGTGTGGTCTTTCTAGCCGATCTCATCGTTCTTCCCTCGCGTGACAGTGATGTCATCTTGGGGATGGATTGGCTGGCGAGGCACAAAGAAGTCATCATCTGTGCTGAGAGGGTAGTGTCGTTGGAGTGCGCCCCTAGAGCGTCCAAAGTTCTACCTTCAGTTTATAGCTTGCAGGAGTTGTCTCTGGAAAAGATTCCAGTTGTCCGTGAGTTTTTGAAGGTGTTTCTAGATGAGTTGCCAGGACACCCCCGGATCGAGATGTTGAGTTTGTGATCGATCTGTTACTTGGTACCGCGCCGATTGCCAAGCGGCCATACCAGATGTTTTTCGATGAGCTTAATTTGCTCAAAGAGCACATCGATGAGCTTTTGAGTAAAGGGTTCATTCGATCGAGTGCTTCTCTTTGGGGAGCCCCAGTGCTTTTTGTGAGGAAGAAAGATGGGTCAATGCGCATGTGTCTTGACTACCGTTCTTTGAATGAGGAGACGATAAAGAACAAGTACCCTTTACCGAGGATCGATGATTTGTTTGATCAGTTGAAGGGTGTGAAGTTCATTTCCTCGATTGATTTGAGATCGGGGTATCACCAGATGAAGATTCGTCCTTCCGACATTCCGAAGACTTCGTTCGTGACAAAGTATGGGTCTTATGAGTTCATGGTCGTTTCTTTTGGACTCACTAATGCCCCTGTCTACTTCATGAACATGATGAACAAGGAGTTCATAGCTGAGTTGGATAAGTTCGTGGTGGTTTTTATTGATGATATCCTCGTCTACTCCAAGTCAGCGAAAGAGCATGAGCATCATCTGAGAGTTGTGCTTGGGAGGTTGAAGTCTCATCAGCTGTATGCCAAGTTCAGCAAGTGTAAGTCTTGGCTTGAGAAAGTTGCTTTTCTGGGTCATGTTGTCACAGCTGAGGGAGTTGCCGTTGACCCTGAGAAGGTCAAGGCTGTTGTGGAGTGAGAGTCATCAAGGTCAGTCTCTGAGGTGAGGAGTTTTCTTGGATTGGCAGGTTACTATCGCCGATTCATTGAGAACTTCTCCAGGATCACTAAGACTATGACCGAGTTGACTCAGTTGGAAGTGCCGTTTGTTTGGTCAGATGCTTGTGAGAGGAATTTTTAGCAACTGAAGACGAGGTTGACATCTGCACCTGTTTTGACCTTGCCGGATATTCACCAGGATTTTCAGGTCTTCTGTGATGCTTCTCGTCAGGGTTTGGGTTGTGTGCTGATGCAGAACAAGAAGGTGGTTTGCTATGCTTCGAGGCAGTTGAAGAAGCATGAGTTGAACTATCCGACGCATGATCTAGAGTTGGCGGCTGCTGTCCATGCTTTGAAGATTTGGAGGCACTATCTGATTGGCAACAGATGTGAGATCTACACTGATCACAAGATTCTCAAGTATATCTTCACCCAGGCAGAGCTGAACATGAGGCAGAGGAGGTGGCTCGAGTTGATTAAAGATTACGATCTTAGCATCAACTATCACCCGGGTAAAGCCAATGTGATAGTCGATGCTTTGAGTCGCAAGGCTTATTGTTCTTATTTGATGTCTGGGCAGTCGGAGATTCTTGTAGATCTGACTAGTTTGGGAGTTGAGATTGTTTCTCAAGGTTTCTTGTACGAGCTCAGGTTGCAGCCGTTGTTGATTGAGAAGATCAAGTCAGCTCAGAGGCGTGATTGGAAAATTCAGTTGATCTTGAAGAAGATGAGGAAAGGCAAGGCACCTGGTTTCCGTGTGGATCAGCAAGGTGCTTTGTGGTTTGAGGACCGTATCTGTGTTTCGAGAGTGCCAGAGTTGCGGGATGTCATTTTGAGAGAGGCTCATGATTCGAGGTATTCTATCCATCCAGGCTGCACCAAGATGTTCGAGGATCTGAGGGCTCGTTTCTAATGGGTTGACATGAAGGCGGACATTGCTGAGTATGTTGCATTGTGTGATGTTTGCCGGCAAGTTAAGGCTGAGCATCAGAGATCGGCTGGATTGCTGAAGCCGTTGTCGATCCCTTCTTGGAAGTGGGATGACATCAGTATGGATTTCATCACAGGTTTGCCGATGACATCTCGCCATCGTAATGCTATCTTAGTGGTGGTGGATCATTTGACGAAAATTGCTCATTTCATCTCTGTGAGTGAGAGGCACTCAGTTGATCAGTTGACCAAGTTGTATATTGATCACATCGTGAGGTTGCATGGTGCACCGAGAAGCATTCTGTCAGATCGCGGGCCTTAGTTTACCGCGAGATTCTAGAGGAGCTTGCATGAGGCTATGGGTATATTCCTGGTGTACGGTTCAGCTTATCATCCTCAGACAGATAGTCAGACAGAGCGTGTGAACCAGATTCTGTAGGATATGTTGAGGGCATGTGTGATCACCTATGGGCAGAGCTGGGAGGACAGTCTTTCTTTTGCAGAGTTTTGTTACAACAACAGCTTTTAGCCCAGCTTGGGGATGTCATCTTTTGAGGTGTTATATGGTAGGAGATGCCGTACCCTGCTCATGTGGTCAGAGGTTGATGAGAGGTCTTTGTTCGGTCTTGATTCCGTAAAAGCTGCAGAAGAGAAGGTTGAGAAGATCAGAGAACATCTCTAGGTTGCTCAGAGCCGTCAGAAGAGTTTTACAGATAAGAGAAGGAGGCCCCCTTTCTTTCGAGGTTGATGATTGGGTGTATCTTAAGGTGTCACCTCTCTGTGGCACGTGTCGCTTTAATGTTCGAGGAAAGTTGGCTCCGAGGTTTGTTGGTCCTTTTCGAATTCTGAGAAAGATCGGTGAACTTGCTTATAGGTTAGAGTTGCCATCCGAGCTGGCGGGTGTGCATCCTGTGTTTCAAGTCTCTCACTTGAAGAAGTGTCTTCGAGTGTCGGAGGAGCAAGTTGTCCCTGATGCTTTGAATATCCAGGACACGCTTGAGTACTTGGAGTACCCTGTGAAGATTTTTAATGAGACGTACAAGGAGATGAGGAGGTCCAAGATCAAGTTTTTCAAGGTTCAATGGAGCAACCAAACCGAGCGAGAGGCTACATGGGAGAAGGAAGAGAGTCTGAGGAAGGAGTTTCCCTATCTGTTTGAGACTGCTTCTTGATCTCGAGGACGAGATCTTGTAAGGGGAGAGTCTGTAACAGTCCGGAATTTTTAAATTAATCAAAGTGAAGATTATCTCAATTTCATTCCGCTCCAAATTTGAATTTCTCCTTTTGATTTTCTGGTGCCGAAATAATTTTGGTCCGCGGGTTTTTGTTGGGCCGAGATTAATTCTCAAAGCCTTTAATTAATTCTCAAACCTCTCTAATTAATTTCCCTACATATTTCCCTCCTTCTTATCCCTTCCCAAGTTTGAGCAGCAGAGGAGATCGGGTGAAGGACGGGTCGCGCCGCTCCAGCCCTCCCGCATGCGTCGCCCGTCACCGTGCTGACCCCTTGCGCCGTCACCGCCTGGAGCCGACCCCGCGC
>BCLG01005315.1:0-27289 GCA_001602295.1 Zoysia matrella | reverse complement strand
TTGTACATTGTAATTTCTGTATTCTATAATGTAATGAGCCCCCCCCCCCCCCCCCCCCCCCCCCCTGCGGGATGATCTGTGTAGTTCCAGCTGATACTGTTATGGTCTGTATAATTATGTCCCCTTCGGATTCGGAAGCCCAAAGTTGAGAAGCTCTTAGTTAGAATGTGGCAAAACCGTCTAGCGTTAACTGTGCTGTGAATTGATACGGTTATTGATCTTTCGGGAAACAAAGCCTCATCACCTCAGTGATTACCATATCAACTCAGTTTAACCTTCCTGTTGAACTAGCTGGTTGACACGTCAAAGCAGTAGTTGAGAGCTGCTATATATGGTAACCAAACTCCCTTAGCCTGTCTCTGTAACCAGCATCCGGTCGTCTCAGGAGGGTGCAGCTGCCCTACCCATGCCCACCCACCTACCCATGACAAGAACCCTGCGCTCAAGCGTCAAACCATTAGAAAAAATTTAAAGACGAGCGCACCGGATTACGCAACGCGTAATCGTTATGCGCATTTGTGACACAAGGTCAAATAATTTTATCACTTGATTCATCGATTCCCTTATATGTGCTTCCTCTATTTTTAAATTGACGTCGTTGTTGACTTCTACGATCAATTTTGATCATTCCTCTTATTCAAAAATTTTGCTCGAATATGTAAAATTTTAAATTGTGATTAAATAACTCTAATAATAAATTAAATTATATCAAAATATATAAAATTTATCAAAAAATTTAAATAAGATGAATAATCAAAGTTAAATTTAAAAGTTAACGATGATATCAATTAAAGAACGGAGAAAGTACATATTACCACAAGAAATTTTCGTGAGCCTGCTGCAGAAACACGATAGCGAAAAACAGTCAAACAAGGGGAGTACGCCACGCACCATATTTCAAAAAGCAAGTTGATATGAACATCGAATAGGTTGACGAAAATGTAACTGTTCCTCAGAAACTGTCCACACGGAATGATTAAATCCACATTTAAACAAACTCAAAAACTGCACGCCATTCACTGGTCGTGTACCCCATCGACATGCGACATAAAAAATCTATATTTGGGCTTGATTCACTGTGTTTCATTCTTCTCTTTCTCTTTACTAAAAATTTATATAAATTTGATAAAATTTAATAACATAAAATTTACATTTTTAAATTCACTATAAAAAATATGTTCATAAAATGTAATTTATGTTCATAAAAATTATCAAATTTTTAAAAATTATTGGTAAAAAAAAAGTACAGTCAAACAAATCTAAAAATAGACTTTTGCGGGGCAGAGGAAGTAACCGAGGAGAAACCTGAAGGATGATTAATGAAGTTAGGACCACGCATCAATGTGCTGACCAACAAAATAAAGTAAAATCTAAGCATGATCTAGCAGCTGCGAGCCTGCAACTATCAGGTGTGGCGCCCCCATGTCTTCTGAGGGCCCAGTTTCAATGTTTTTGCGACTTATGCAAGGGAACGGAACATTCAGTTAATCTGAAACCACTGGGTCCTTTATGGCGTTGGTAGGTCGTTTTTCTCGTGTCTTCTGTTTGCTTCTTGCCTAGCAAAAACCTAGAGCAAGTCACGAATGAGCTGCATGCTTAATCGCAATTTGAGTCCTTAATTCCCTATAGTATTTTAGAATACTAACTATATACTAGTTAGTGAAATATAATTACTAACGAATGAACTTTACATATGGTATATGCTTAAATTATCACAAAAAAGATAGTCACATGAAAGCAGTATCTGTACATAAAACATGTTAGTCCTATAGCGAGTAAAAGTTCATTGTATAACCAGTTTGCAAAAAGCTGCTGACCAACTTATAATTAGGAGTATTATGCACAGGAAACCATATGAATCAAAGTGTAAGCATTACATTGCGTACTGCTAGTGTGATATATATAATTATGGTAACATATCACATAAGATTTTTCCTAAATAAATACATTGCAATATTTTCTAATTAAAACTCCCTAAAATTAGCAAATCCATGGCTACAAGAATCTATATGTAATTAGACAATTTCATGATACTTCTCTAGTGGGCCAACACATGTCTAGATAGCTGATTCAGCCAGGCGAGATATCGACGATATACCGTGTGCACATCAGAGCATGACATATTGACAATTTACACAATAAATCATAAAAGCCACCGTGGTATATGCACGATAGTTTCCACATATTGCACAATATGGAACGATATATGGTACTTTTTACCATTTGCAGGAGTTAGAATAATATATATTTATAATCTCGAGAGTATTAGAAATGTAGAAGGCCGGGGTCCCCCTTTCATCTCTCCCTACAGATAAAGGTGACCGGAGGGAGGGGCAACATGGTCTAGCGTGTGTCCAAAGGTGTTTCGTGTGTACATGGGTAACCTTTTCTCTTTCGCTCTCTCTATCGCTTCAGTTAAAGCTAGCAACACATGGAATTCCTGTCTTCAAATCTTTATTAATTTCCTCAAACCCCCCTGACACCCTCCTCTCTCCTCTCCTTCCCTTTCCTCTCTCCTCTCTCCAATTGCACCGGTGTGCCCCGTCTTCCTCCTCCGGCCTTAGCTTGGGAAAACCTCTTACATGTGATCATGCACGGGCTATATATGCAGGTAGAGAAGGGTTCTCCAGCACTTTAGGCGGCGAGCGAGAAGAATTGAAAGCGATGATGGACGGCAGTGCATCAACGGCGGCAATCGGCAGCGGCGGCGGCGGCGGCCACCACATACCCAGACTGGGGATCCAGGAACAGCGGAAATACATGTCGGAGTCGAGCTGCTGCCCACGCTGCGGCCACAAGATCAACCGGCTGCTGGTACATCACTTGTAGACATGACTGGTGACAACTTTGTTGCTAGGTCTTTTTTATGGAGGATCTGCCGTGGATGGGAGTTTTAGAATTTGATAACCTTTTATTTTCATGTTGTTTGTGTTGGATGCATATAGGACTGGGTGGGGCTGCCAGCCGGGGTGAAGTTCGACCCAACGGATCAGGAGCTGATCGAGCACCTGGAGGCAAAGGTCCGGCCCGGCACCGCGGCGGCGCCGTCGCATCCGCTGATCGACGAGTTCATACCCACCATTGAGGGCGAGGATGGCATCTGCTACACTCATCCTGAGAAATTACCAGGTGAATTCAGCTAACTTGTACTGATCAACAGGGGAGATGGATCCCGGAATGTGTTGTGTGATGTCAAGCGTTTCTTCTATTCAAGATCGGTGTTCTTTTCTTGTTCCCCTCTCTCTTTCTTGAAAGAGTTTTCCTCTTTTATTGCTTTTGGTTTGTCTCACAGCTTCAGTTTGCTATGGTTTCAGTTATCCCGTTCATTTTTATTGCTGGCGAAGAAGTGTACACTATACCTTATCTCGTTGGTATTTTTGCATTTGTTCTAAATAAATAGGCTTTTATACGTGTATATTCATATTTATGATGCACATATAATTCTCATTTACAAATAGTAATGGCATGGATTTGCAAGTTCATGTGCAGTATAAGAAACGATTTACTGCATCTGCATGTATGCACCACATTTATGTTGTTGGGGCACACATCTCTGTAGCTTTCTCTACAGAATGGAATGTGGCATGATATCTGCTTCTATCTTCCAAAGTTAGGTTTTGTCGTCCTCTCAAGGTTGTTATATCCTCCAACAGCCGATGGTCGCTTGCATCACCACCCCTCTCTCATTTCCTCTTTGCGCAAAGCGAAACAACTCGTTCTGTTGGTGGGAATGGTGGCCAGCTCGCTGACACTGCAGGTGTATGCGCTCACCTACGTACACGGCTACACGTGCTGATCGATGACATCCATGGCCATGCAGGTTTGACCAAGGACGGCCTGAGCCGACACTTCTTTCACCGTCCGTCGAAGGCGTACACCACGGGCACGCGCAAGCGCCGTAAAATCCAACCGCCCTCCGCCGCCACCTCTTCGTCGTCCTCCGCACCGGCCGCGCACCAGCAACAGCAACAGCAGCAGCAGCAGCAGCGGAGCGAGACGCGGTGGCACAAGACGGGCAAGACGCGGCCGGTGGTGGTGGCCGGCCGGCAGCGCGGGTGCAAGAAGATCCTGGTGCTGTACACCAACTTCGGCAAGCACCGCAAGCCGCAGAAGACCAACTGGGTGATGCACCAGTACCACCTCGGCGAGGCGGAGGAGGAGCGCGAGGGCGAGCTCGTCGTGTCCAAGATCTTCTACCAGACGCAACCGCGGCAGTGCGGCGTGGCGGAACCATCTGCCTCCTCGTCGGCCCCCACCGTGGAGATGAGCGACCATGCTGCTGCGGCGGTGCCCGTGGCAACCTCATCCGGCAACGCCGGCGTGGCGTTCCAAGGAAGCGCCGTGGGCATCGACGAGTTTAACTTCGCACAGTTCAGGAGCAGCTTCGAGGAGGTATTAGTCCATTTTAATTATTCGACATTACTCTATCTAAAACTGGCTCAGGGATTCGGCTCTAGCATGCTGATTTTAAAACCTGATTTACTATTTGGTTTCGAATTCTTTTCGTTGCAATATGGGAAGGCGCTTTGCCAATTTACAAAATGGGAGAAAGTGACGACACTAGCTCGTGGCCACTTGGTTGAATACTAGGATTTGAGCCTGTGGGTGGGCGAACGGCCCTATGACCAACCGCCTCACAACGGTTTTTGTTTGGTTCTACTACATTTATCTTTGGGAATTGGGATCCTGGTTCATTGACTGACACTTTAGGAGCCGACCAATATTCCTTCCATGGGCAGGATAAATTCCCTACATGTTGTTGTCTGTTTCATTTTTGTATATATTAACTTTTTTAATATTTGTTTAATAATAGTTCCCTCTTGACGAAGGGTTACTCTTTTTCCCTGATCACGGAAATATATTTGGTTAGGAATTGGATGCGCTGTTTTCCTTTGGCATGCTGTGTTGTTGTCTAGACAAGTTAAATCTGCTCTCAGCTTAATTAGTCTAATAGTCATTTAAAGGTAGCGTTGAGAAAAATTGTTGCAACGAAACAGTACTACTGTGTATAGTAGGGTTGAGAACTTGAGGTCTCACCTAAATTGATGGTTGTCTCTGACTAGCATGAAATACATATAAGTAACCTACATTAGCTTTAATGCAATTAATCGTGTTGAAATATGAGAGAAAGTAGGCTAGACAGCACTATACAAATTCTTGCTCTGTGCACTATCGAACAGCTATGTGTGCCTGTACTTAATTTGGTCTCACTTTTGTTCAAAGAGTAGCAACACTAATTATGATCATATGATCTGACAAGAATATCATAAGGAGTTAGCTCAACTTGTAAGCAACTTTCCTAATTGGCTCACCTTCCCTATCTAACAACGTCCAGTAATTAAACACTGACGAGTATCACATTACGTAACTGCGAGGAAAAAATTCAGAACACGCAATGGAAAATATATATAGCTCGCAACCTTGGTTTGTAAATTTAAGAACATATTTTTTTAGATAATTGAATTTAAGAAAAATATTTATTATATTAAATAAATGTCAAGGGAAATTGTAAAGTCCGCCCTAGCTTCAAGGTGTTTTTAAAAAAATAATTTAAACATTATTTATATTTGTATATATGTCTGTCTCAAGGTTGTTCAAAATCTTGCCGTCCTAAAAGAATCCAGTTTTCATAAAATTATCTCTTTCAACTTCATATCAAAAATCTTTTTTTCTCTCTTTTAAGCGTTCATATCAAAAATCTTTGACTTGTAGACCTGAACTATCTTAAACGTACTCCACAAGAGTAGTTAAATGTAGTGAATATGCTGTTGCAAAGTATGCACAGGTGGGGGTGGGAGCATCATCAGGTCATGTCGAGGCAAGGGATGAAGAGGAAGTGCACGCAGTGCACCATCACCACCTTCAACAGGAGCATGATATCCAGCATCCGTATGCCGACCAAGAGCAGCATCGCATGGCCGCGGCCACCGCCGCGTTCCATATCAGGACGCCTCCAGACCCCATCACCGCCCTGATCACCCCTCCGCCACTGCTCCACCATGGTTCCGTCGTCCTCCGACCACCAGAGCAATACGATTACCATCACCAACAACAGGTTGGTCGCCGCTGTTTACTTATTTAATTCATGATTAACTAAATGGTACTATGTGATTTATCAAAAGTTATTAATCATATCGTCTTGTTTGGTTTTTGATAAACCTAATTGATTAGGAGGACGGGAGGCCGCACCAACCTGAAAAGTTTGACGGGCGGCGGACTTCTGGACTAGAAGAGGTGATCATGGGTTGCACTTCAAGGAGGTCCAAGGGAACGGTACTAACGACACACACATCGAAGTTCTCATACAGTATTCTTCTGAGAGGACTCCTATATAATCATTTGAAGCTACGTTGCTTTTCTTGGTTCAGGAAACATCAGGTGGCGGCAGCAAGGCGAGCACAGATTGGCAGTACCCATCGTTCTGGCCATCTGACAGCCAGGATCATCATGGGTAGAAGAGCAATGCATGCAGCTCGATCGATCTCACCTTGAGCAGTACTAGAAGCCAATCTGCTTTGTTGGAGAGGCAACAAAAAGCGAAGCAAGACCCTGTGCACACCACCATGATATGTTCAGCATAAGTACATTCATTCAGTCCTAGTAAACTCAGAGGCCACAAGGCTAAAAGCACAAGCTTAGTGCGCAGCTGGAGTGGCTTCCCAAGAAACAAACAAAAGACAAAGTTATACAAAACAAAATCAAAACCCAGCTTTTCACTCTCTCTCTCTCTCTCATGGTACTTTCTCGTCAACCAATGCGTCTGGGTAACAGGGATGGAAGATTCATTTGAGTGCTCAAATTTACATGCATGTCTAAAGTGACAAAGATGATATAGTATTGGGAGAAAAAGCAAAAGGGAGTAGAGAACCAGGAAAAGAAAGGTCGTAGATACATAAAACAAAGGTGACGTCACATGAGAACGGTCAGTTATAACCGTCGGTTGCGCACGGTTACCGATGCAAAATCATCACAGCAATCATAGTTCATCTTGCCTTTAGTTTTTCTTCTCAATATAATCATTGTTTTTCGGATAGTAATCGATTGTTTGGTTATACAGTATATGTCAGTTCCCTTTCTTTATTGTCTATAGATAAGAAAAAGAGGAGCTAACATTTGAAGAAAGAACAAAATTAAAGGATCATTCATAAAGCAGTATTTGTTGTACAGTGTTTTTGTGAATTCATTCACAGGTTTTCAATTTTTTGTTCTCCTTTTCTATTTGCAAAATGCGCATCGTTATTCTCAATAGAATATTTTTTTGCGTCTGAAAAGAATATGCCCTTGTGTACAACGAAATGAAACCTTCGCAAAGTGATGTGGTGGCTTTAATTGGTTTCCAAAATCTTCCTTTCCGATTTGGAATATCGATTGTGACGTGCATGGGAGGGAACAAATTCTACCTTATTCTTTTGCGATTCTGTCACATGCGAAAGAAGAAAAGCTTGCCATGTCTCTCCTACTATAAACAAAAAGCTTGATCCCATCTCTGGTCCCGCATCTTTTTTTTTATATATTATTTTCATTCCTTTCACCTTTTGCAAAAGATTTCGATTGGACCATGCATGGCTGGGTTGTTCTAGGTACATACAACTGCGTCTCCAATATGCATGTGCAAATTTAGGGATTTTTGACATCTTGTCATGTAGAAGGTGCCACTAGAACTTTTTTTTTTGGGCTTGCTCTGGTCATATATACTATATTTTAGTGTGTTTTGTGACATATTCAATATATACTATTGATTGAAAAATGATCAGAACTATATATGCTAAATATATGTCCCAAGGACCACATACATCAACCTCTCATCATAGTTCTATTAGCGATTTAGAAAACCAGTATGTTTTTTTTTTGAGAAATTTGGAAGAAGATTGTAGATCTTTATACATAATCACAACCCCACAGGAGAGGAGGACCAAGGAACAAAAAGAGTAGCGTCGAAAATAGAAAGAGGAAATAAATTTTTTTCAGGTGGGTAGGTAGGTTAAGCAAGAAAAAAAATAAGAATATGTCCCGGCCTCCGGCCCCCCGTGTTGTAGCTGTTGGCCCAAGACAATGAGAAGGTCCCAAAGTGATGTTGAACCATACTGAACCGCTAGCTCCCGCCAGTTCCCAATCTCCAGAGCGAAGTGCAAACACAGTACATGTTCGGACTTCTTGGTTTCAGCCAAGTGCTTCTCAGCTATATGCACACAACGAAAGGCGACCTCTCTCTCTATATTGCACAATTGCAATATTTGCATGGAGACATCCAGGCGCGCAACGCAAGTTGCTGCGGATCAACTGCAAAAAATTAAGCCTGATATAATATAATTAAGTCTCCTGAAACTTGGTACGTTGATTTTCAGATTAATACACCGATCGTCACAAAACATAGTCTACAATGTTTGGGATCCCTGCGCGGTTGATACAAATTAATATCAAAGTGTAATCAATCAAACTGGATACGAGCTTGAAGGATATAAGGTTGTTTCAGATGTGACAGACCACGTACAAGATCGTCACCTGCAGTCAGTATAGAAAAAATTTGGCGACGAAACAAAACGCGATACTGTCGACCATCGTTTCGCCGCCGAGCACACATCACGGTCAGCCTCGCATCCTGTTTCAGTTTCAGTGCGCCCGGGCCACAAGGCGCCAGGCGACGGTGATGCGCGCAGGTCTTGGATGTTTCCTGCTGTTTGCACGGCCCCGAGGCGACGCGACAGTCGCGAGCCCACGTCACAGGCTGATTCCTTTGTATCTTCGCGGTTGGGGGTTAGCGCTTTGTGGTGAGAGCTGCAAGCCATCTTCTCTGTGTACAGTGACCGTCTCACATGCAAAGATCAAATAATTCTCATTCTCATTCTCTGTGAGTCTCAGAGGTAGAGGAGCAGATCTTGGCGAGACCATCTCAGCTTTATGGAACAGCCACCGCGCAGCGTTGGTGCGGGCATGTCGCTGCCCTGATCCTACTCGTCCGGCACCATTCTGATCGAGAGGGAATGGTAACAGCGACTTCCCTAGCTAGCTGAACGAAAGCCCTGCGGATTTAACTCCAACTGCACCGTCCTCACAACGACCGCACGGTGCAGGGTCGTGGTGATCGCGACCGGACACCAGCCGGCCGGAGGTGCTGACGGGGATCAACTCGGTGGTGCGGCGGATCGACCTGAGCTGCAAGCTGCTGGCCCCGGTCTTCTCCGGCGTCGTCATCAGCTTCGCGTCCGCGCAGGCCTCCGCGGCGGCGCTGGCGCTGTGGAACGTCGCGGCCGTGGGCGTGGAGTACTGGCTCTTCGTCTCCGTGCACAACCGCGTGCCCGCCCTCGCGGAAAGCAACCGGCTGATGAGAGCAGCTTCTGATGCAGCGCCGGTGGAGAGCGCGGCGGCGCCGGTCGAGAGGGCGACGGATTGGAGGACGCGGCTGGCGGTCATACCTTGCTGGGAGTCGTGGGTGGTGTACGCGAGGCAGGACGTGGCGCTCCCCGGCGTCGCGCTCGCCATCCTCTACTTCTCCGTCCTGAGGTAAACAAAACACACTGACTGGCACACTGGCGATAACTAACTGTGAAACGGAACTAAATTTGTGCTGTTTTTTTGCAGTTTTGGCACGTTGATGACTGCGACTCTGGACTGGATGGGCATCCCGGCGTACGTGATCAGCCTGGCGCGGGGGTTCAGCGCGGTGGTCGGGATCGGCGCGACGCTTCTCTACCCGGCCGTGCACGCCTGGGTCTCCACGCAGCGGACGGGGCTCTGGTCCATCTGGGCGCAGTGGAGCTGCCTGGCGGTGTGCGTGGGCTCGGTCTGGGCGGGCAGCGGCGTAGCGTCGGCGTGGATGCTGATGTCCGGCGTGGCGGCGTCGCGGCTCGGGCTCTGGATGTTCGACCTCGCCGTGACGCAGCTGATGCAGGACGGCGTGCCGGAGTCCGAGCGGTGCGTGGTCGGCGGGGCGCAGAACTCGCTGCAGTCCGTCTTCGGCCTGCTCACCTACGCCATGGGCGTCGTCGTCTCCGACCCCGGGGATTTCGGCCTGCTTGTCGTGCTCTCGTTCGCCCTGGTGACGTGCGCCGCGGCCATGTACACGGTGCACGTCTATCGGGTGCGCAAGCCCCTCTTACACCTCGATAAGATCCTCTGCAAGATCAACTGGCCGTGATGAGTGGAGGCCTGCTGATACGATGCCGACGGTTTCTGTACCCGGTCATCAGAACGGATCAGTTTCGTTATGCCTGACGGTTGTTCATCGTATCGTAATTGGACGAAAAATTCCTGTTGAGCTTTCTTTATCCAATCGAGTTTTTTTTAATGCAGGATATTCAAAGAATTTGTACAATTTTTTTTAAAAAAATTCAGTTTAATTTTACAGAAAAAAAGAAAAAAACAGAAAAAATTTATGAATAGAGGCCCTAGTGGGGCCCACCTGTCGGCCACCGTGAGCTGTCCCGCGGGTTCAGCCACGATCCATCATTCCGTCTCGCCGCTGTAGATTGCGCCCACGCGCCATCGCCCGATCCCCCCGCCCCTCCTCCCACCACCACCTTCCGGCCTCCGCGCCTCCCCCCCCCTGCCTCGAGGGAACGCAGCTATGGGCGCGATGCTTCGCAGCCTCCTCGCGCTCGCGCTCGCGCTCACCGCAGCCTCCGTCGCGACCGCGAGGGACGCCAGGCCCGTCCTCATCCGCACGGCGGCCGACGACGCCCCCGCCTCGGTCTCCTCCGGCGCCGCCGATGCCGACGCGCTCTTCTGCGACAGCTGGATGCTGTCGGTGGAGACGGGCAACGCGGGTCCCTGGAACGCCGTGCCGGCGCGGTGCCTGGCGGCCGTGCTGAGCTACATGGAGGGGGACCGCTACGCGTCCGACTCCGCCGTCGTCGCGGCGGACTCCCTCGCGTTCGCATCTGAGGTCGTGGCGCCCGCCGGGAAGGGCGGCGCGAAGCCCGCGTGGGTGTTCGACATCGACGAGACGCTGCTCTGCAACGAGCCATACTACGCGGTCGACCGCTCGAGGTACCTTGGCTGGCTTCGAGCCGCGCCTCTGATGCTTGCTTCCGTGGATAAGCTTGCCGCGTCGAGCATTCCTGTTTTGCGTTTGTTGTTCAATGAGTGCAGGCTGCGGCAAAACTCGATGCGAAATTCTGGACTTTTAGGATTGTTTAGTTGCTCATATGTACTCCACAATGGGGTCTGTCATTGGTTGGTCAGCCAATGTGTGAGCTTTGGTAGTGTTTGATCTCACGCAATGCAGAAATTGATGGATGTCTTCCTCATTGGCAAAGCACATTTGGTGACAAAACTAACTCATGAACTTTGTGCCTTTAAATAGGATTAGGTTGACAAAGTTGTGGAACCAACTGAGTTTATCTTTTCTTCAATCCAATTGTAAATATCCATTTCAGTAGAACATACTAGGTTCGTGCTGAATTTCTAAACAACTGCTATTTTTTATTCAGAAGAAGAAAAGCCAGGAAAAAGGATGTTAGAATTCATTCAGTTCCTGAACATTCAACTGTTATTTAGCATTCTTTCTCTTATAGGAGTAAAATTCAGTGCTCTACTCATTCTTTACTATTCAAAAGCTGTAATCTAGCTCTTTTGTGTGCTACATAATACTCTTATGTTTCTGTCCATTCTCTTCTCTTAAAAAAGAGCTTTTATTGTCTTTACAATTCACTATGTTCTTTATTATTGGACATCCTTTTCTCTTCTAAATAAAACTGAGGTCCCACTGTCTTCTTTATTTGCTATTTTAGATCTTCATAGTCGGGCTTGTTCAAATGAAACTGCAAGTAACGTTGGTGTTTTTAGTTCTATTGGAGAAACTGCAACTTATTTGCACTTCCATTGATTTTCCTAGATTGCAGAAATTCAATGAGACCTCCTTTGATGAATGGGTAGATGAAGCAAAGGCACCTGCATTACCATCTAGCTTGAAACTGTACAATGAGCTTTTGGAACTTGGTTTCCACATTATCCTCCTAACTGGGCGGAGTGAATTCCAGCGCAATTCCACAGAAGCAAATCTATTGTTTGCTGGGTACCGTTCATGGGAAAAACTCATACTGAGGTACTTTGTACATCGCTTGTCAGGGTAAATTTAAAACATTTGTCGCACCGATGTGAGACACTTAAAGGATGAAATAATATAACATAAACTTTACTGTATTAATTTTATGATAGTAAATTATTATGCTGAAGTTGAACTACTTATCATCTTTCTTGAACTGCTGGTTTATCTTATATTGTGTAATTCATCTAAACCATTTTAAAAATAAAAAAATCTGTTTCACCAGACTTTGCTCAAGGCATCTTGGATTAGCAGAAACCCTTCCTAGAAGTCACATAAGAATATGTGACGTTTATCCATAATCATGTGAAGCATTGGTCTCGGTGTTCATTAGTTGAAGGATATTTTTGCTGCAGGCAACCGTCTGATATTGGCAAGCCTGCTGTGCAATACAAATCAGAGAGACGAACAGCGATGGAGGCTGAAGGGTTCAAGATACTTGGAAACTCAGGGGATCAGTGGAGTGACTTGTTGGGATCACCAATGGCCACGAGATCCTTCAAGCTTCCAAATCCAATGTACTTTATCAGTTGATTTTATTAGTAGAACAGTGGACAAAATTACTTTGAGTGAAGGGATTCACTTCCCTCACTGGGCATTCGCATCATTATGGTCCCTCCCTTGGAGTAGCTTTCATATGTACAGATTTCAGGAGTCATCATTCATCTCGAACCGTGTAAAAGTCCTAATGGGGCTTAAGACAATTGAATCTACCAAATGATTACTGTAATTGCTATCTTTTCTGATACTAGGAACAGCATTTCTGTTTGTTCAAAATATCAGACTATTATTTGAACTGCTTTCATCTATGAAGCATCTTGGCGTTACATTTCAATGTCTCTAAATTTTTGTCCATCTAACATACATGACGGTTATAGGCACATACATGTTGTGCTTTTAAGTTGGACTACTGTCTAAGCTCGTAAATCATATGGTTCTGGCCCTCATTAAGTTTTTTAACAGTGACATGTACTATGCTTTTGGTTCAGTCCATTTCCGCTGATGACATTTGCAATCTCTACTGTATAGACCAAAGCAAATCATGTACATATGCGAGATTGGTGACAGAAGAAATCAACAAATACTCCGTTTTCACTCACAGGCGTCCCGATAAAATTGGATGCCCTGTACGAAACGATAAATGGAGCTTAAAATTCTATTGCTAACTTTTTTTGATTATTTGCTTTTATCTTATGCTTTTGATTTTTTGATTAATATTTTCTAAGTTAATTTGTGGAAAATGCGCTTAGAACAATTAAAAACTAGACCAATTTGTATTTATTATAAACTATACTTCTAATACAATTTATAATTTGATTCATGAAAGACACATCTTGTAAGTTGAAATAATTTCTAGACCAATTTGTGTTTATTATAAACTATACATTAAATTAATTAAATAAAACTATTAAAATATAGCTTACAAATACAAATATATACTTAAAATACTTAAAAAATTTGGGGCCTTATAATTTTGGGGGCCTGTGCCGTCACACAGCCCGCACGGGTCTTGGACGCCCCTGTTTCAGTATGTGCTAGTTTACGCTGCAACGTGTTTGGGGGAAAAAAAGGGGCACTATATGATACTATCATGATTTGGATTCAAATATCCAAATTGGGAAGAATCTTTATTCATCTTATGGGTAAGAGCGTGGGCCAGAATCTTCAACAATCAGGCGAGGCAAAATAAGAAAGGCCGCAGGTGCAATCAAATAAGACCGTGTTCCGGGCATCTCACAACGGCCCACGATATTAAGCCCGGGAGCAGGAACTTAGGCCCGTCCCGTTCTGTAAAGGCCTCTGTCTCTAATTCACCAAGTCGTTAATGCTAGGCTTAAGCGCAAACATTTCTATGGCTTCTTTCTTTCATTTCTTTTATTTTTATTTACTGTATAAATGAAAGTGCGGATTTCTATCCGAACCAAGCTTAGCAATTACTACTCCCTCTAAATGTGTTTTTTTGAACTGTAGCTTAGCAATTACTACTTCCTCTAAATTTTTTTTGAACTGATTAGTACTACTATCTTGTTAAATTTTAACGTTAAAAACAAAAGCCAAGTAAAGGGAGGGAGTAGTCGTGACACTGCAATAGGCGAACACCAACCTTGTTGCTGACTCTTTTTTATCAAAACACGCTCGTCATTTACGTTGACGCGTGGCTCTGTCGGCTTCTAGAACACGCCGCCGCCGACGGAAAGATTTGTCAGCCTCGCCGCTTTCCGGTTGGCGACCACCGGCACCGCGTGCGCGTGGCCCGGCCCGCGGCGCCAACAGATATCCTTCCTTGCATCGCGCCGCGCTTCACCGCATTAAACGGAAGCGATTCGTTATCTTTTTTCCATCAAAACCGTGTCCCCACTCCCCAGCGCCCCTTCCTCCGCAAATCCTCGGAAAATATCCATTTAATAAACCCTTCCCGGGGAAAAAAATCTCGCGCAGAAATCATCCTCCACCTCCCCGGCAAGGGAGAACAGGCAGGCAGATAGCCGGCCGCATAGCGCACGCGCTCCGGGGCTCCTCCTGACCTCCTCCTCTCTCTCTCTCTCTCGCCTCCCCCGCACCACCGCTTCCGCCTCGCCGCCCCGCTCTCCCGCGCCGCCTCCCTGCCCGCCCGCCGGATCCGCCCGATCCGGACGGTTCTCCCTGGCGCTCCAATCTGATCCGGGTTGCGCGATCCGCGGGTGATTCTTGTGGCCGTGGAACCGTCCGGACCCGTGCGCCAGGCGGTTACCCAGGCGCGGTCCCAGTTCTACTCGGAATCGCCCCTTGCTCCTGTTAGCCCGATATAAGGCGCCAGGCCGGGGGCCTGTGACATCCTGAGAGATCGTTCCGCGCTCAATCCCGTCACAACTCTCCGGATTTCGCGGCCGATCGGTTACGGGTTTCCCGGCGTGAAGGCCGTGGTTGATCAGGTGTCGCCGTACCTCGCGGAGTAGGGTTTTGCGTGCTCTCTGGTGCGCCTGGTCTCCTTCCATGGCGGCGGGCGGGTCGAATCCCCCGAAGCAGTACGGGATAACCAAGCCGCTGTCGCTGCTTGGCCCCGTGGAGGCTGATCGCCAGAGGACGGCGGGGCTGAAGAAGGTTCGTGCTTCGTGATTGCTTCAGTTTCGCGTTATTCGTTTGTTGATGGTTAGGCATTCTAGTTTGTGGTGTTGTGATCGATGGTTTTCTTTCTTCTGGTGTCCGATCGCAGTTCCTGGTGGAGGCGAGTCTTTATGAGAGCTCGGAGGAGTCCGCCAAGCGGGTGGATGTGCTGGCGAAGCTTGACCAGGTAACTTGTCTGCTCTAGTGCCACAACCACTCTAGCTACTATTGCTTCCTATTAGGAGCTTTTTTTGATAGGAAGTTATGGGTACACGTGATCGTAATGCATAATCTGTTAGAAACCATAATCACCATATGCTTTTATGTACTATTGCCTTTGGTAGATTTTCCTTTCCTAAGCACAACCTTTGGAATTTGCAGATTCTCAAAGGCTGGGTGAAGCAATTAACTAGCCAGAGAGGTTATTCGGATCAAATGGTGGAAGAGGCTAATGCTAAACTTTTCACCTTCGGCTCGTACCATCTAGGGGTAATTTCTGGCATTTTTTTCTTTATACGTTGTACTGTTTTGGCATGAACATAACAGAGGGATTGGTTTGAAAGTGGTCAATTTCCCACTGTTTTTGCCCTAACATGCTTGCTGTAGCTATGTTAGTGTTGCTTTCCATATTTTCTGTGATTATGGGATTGTGGCACTCACAATCGAGAGCATTTAATGTTGTACTTGTCATTTTAACAGAGAAGAACAGTCCAGTAAGTCTAATCAAAGGTTACTGCAGATTCGATATGGCTGACCAGAAAGATAGATAAATGTGCCCTTTGCTTTTCATTATAATTCTGAGAGTTTTGAAGCATCAGATACACAAATAGATCTTCAGAACCGGATCAACTATCGCAATATAGTTTAAGAGTTGAAAGTGGATTTCAAATACTATTATTTCCCACAAGTAAATTTATCAACTACCCAACATTACCTTGGAGTCACACTAATCGGCTTCTCCAACTCTACTGCATCAATTGGTTTGATCATACAGTTGTCCAATCATCATGGGTCGATAATCAGATTAAGATTAAGCCTTTTAATTTAATGCCCTGGGCAGCACGTCTTATATATATAACACAACCAATTAGAGGTTTCCCCCCTACTGTATTTAGGATCTTTTGAGTTTCCACATGTTGAGCTTTATGATGCTTAAGAGTATTGTTTTGGTTGTACCTCCTCAGATAATTTTCCTATATTCTCCCGTTTTAAATGGTTGTCCGAACAAGAAATTTAGTTAAAAATGAACTAGAATTATTGTCCTAATGACAAAAAAAAAGAAAAAGAAAAAAAGAAGGTAGTATATTTTTTAGTGTTTATTTGAATTTTCTGAATTTTTTTTGTAAACTAACTGGTTTCTGGCATTTATAATTCTGCTTTGGAAGGTTCATGGACCTGGATCTGATATTGACACTCTTTGTGTTGGACCATCATATGTGAATCGAGAGGTGACACTTTGGTTTCTTTTTCATGTTTGTATGTTTAGGCACAGCGTCATACTCTTAGTGATGTCTTAATATATGACTCCTATTTTCAGGAAGATTTCTTTATGATACTACATGAGATATTAGCCCAGACAGAGGATGTGACTGAGCTGCAACCAGTACCTGATGCACACGTTCCTGTCATGAAATTCAAGTTCCATGGAATATCGATTGACCTTCTTTATGCCAGTGTCTCTCTGTTAGTAGTACCAGATGTACGTTATTACCTTTTGATTTGTTTTTTTATTTGATCAGTTGTTTATCTGTTGAAATTATGATTTTTATTTATTATTCTCTGATTCCCTTGAGTTACAATGTGAGCCATTTTAGTTCAAACTTTTCTATTACTATATTTAAACTTTCCTATGGGCTGATGTAATTTACAAGGCAACATGGTGGTTTGGATTACCTGTCAGATGTGGAACGATATAGTTGGTCTTTTGTCACTCTCAAATTCTTTATGGCCTTGGTTATGTAGTGTGCTAGAAATATAAATATTCCGGTGTGGGCTTGCATCCTGCAGTAAAGATGACTTCTCTTTTTCTTCAATTTCAAGATTGCAAAATCACTTGTATTAGAGATGATGTATGTATTATTGTTTTAGGAGTTTTTCTGTGTTCTTCCTGTCTATTGTGTATGTGGCCTTAACTGTTTTGTTAGCCCTGGGGGCTCTGCCATCTGTCTTTGTTTGTAATGAGGTATATTGCATACGGTTTTCATTTCTAGGTGGTTGCTAATTTGCATTTGAGTACTGCTATTTTTTATTTACAGTCATGCAGTACTTTGTCAGCTATTGGATTTGGCAAACTCTTTAATTCCAATTGTTGTCGTACCATTTGTTAAATGAAGTTCCTGCTACCAATTTTTTTTTTTTATGTTTTGTTCAAAATATCCAACTTTATGTTTAAATTATTGCTGCAGGACTTGGATATCTCTCAAGGATCAGTGCTTTGTGATGTCGATGAAGCAACTGTTCGTAGTCTTAATGGGTGCAGAGTAGCAGATCAAATTCTTAGACTTGTTCCAAACATTGAGGTTCACTCAAAGGAACATTTTTGCTCTCATTTTTGGTCTCTTTAGTTTCTTCTCCTAGAATATCAGAACATCAATCTATTCATATGCATATTTGTTTGCAGAACTTCCGTACAACATTAAGGTGTTTGAAGTACTGGGCAAAAAGAAGAGGTGTTTACTCTAATGTAAGTCTTCTATCATACAATGTTTTTAAGTATCTTCGCATTGACTTATTGTAATATCCAACCGTCGGGTTTCACCAGGTTACTGGCTTTCTTGGTGGTGTCAATTGGGCTTTGCTGGTTGCACGTATCTGCCAGCTCTATCCTAATGCTGTGCCAAGTATGCTGGTCTCGAGGTTTTTTAGAGTTTTTACTCAGTGGCAGTGGCCAAATCCTGTTATGCTTTGCTCCATAAAGGAGGATGAACTTGGTTTCGCTGTGTGGGATCCACGCAAAAATCCTCGAGACAAATGTCATCATATGCCCATTATAACCCCTGCATACCCGTGCATGAACTCTAGCTATAATGTTTCAACAAGCACACTGAGGGTTATGATGGAACAATTTCAGTTTGGTAACAAAGTTTGCCAGGTATTGTCTATTGTCATTATTGTAGTTAATGTCTTCATAGATATTTTCTGTGCTGATGTTGTATATGCCCTTTGATGCAGGAAATCGAAATGAACAAGGCCAATTGGTCAGCTCTTTTTGAGCCTTTCCAATTTTTTGACGCATATAAGAATTATTTACAGATTGACATCATCGCTGAGGATGATGAAGACCTTAGACTTTGGAAGGGATGGGTTGAATCTCGATTGAGGCAACTGACTTTAAAGGTAGTATGGTTTAGTTAACTTTTGAGTGGAAATTGCACCGCGACTTCCTGCATATTTGTCTTGAACCCCGGAGCTTGCAAGTTACTTTCTCAGCCCCTTGAAACAAATGGTTCTCACATACACCCTAGCATTTGTTTTTCCTGTTTAACCTTTTCCAACCCTAGCTTACAACTGTTCAAGTCTGGGATGTAATAATAAAAATTTGCATGTTCTTGCATGTTTAGACCAAGGATGTAAAGTAAAAATCTTGGGGGTGTAAGTGAGCCATCGGTGCAAATTTAAGGTGCTGAGAATATTAATTTGCAAGTTCAGGGTTGTAGGTGAGAGACCTGCAAGTTCAAGGGAGCTGTCTGCAATTTTTCTCTTTAATTTATCTGTTTTTTGTAACAGTTAAATCAACTTGCTAGCCATTGGGTCCTTTCAATTTGATGGGACTGTGCAAATAAATTGGTGGTTTGGGTTTCATTGGAGTTAATTTGGATTACAAAATGAAGTATTGGTAATGCAGTTATGCATAACTGAACCAATCAATGGGGAATATTGGATGAACCGGTGTTCATAAATATCTGGGGGGTCTTCTGGTGGTGCCTAGTTGGATGCCAATTCTTTCAATCAAGTAGCCTTTTAGATTACAGCTGTTAGTTTTTTATGGTTTGGGCTTCTGACATTTCTCTCTTGTCATGAACAGATTGAACGTGATACACATGGAATGTTGCAGTGTCATCCATACCCACATGAGTATGCTGATCCTTCTAGGCATTGTGCTCATTGTGCTTTCTTCATGGGTTTGTCACGGAAGGAAGGTGTGAAGATACAAGAAGGTCAGCAGTTTGACATTCGTGGAACAGTTGATGAGTTCAGGCATGAAATAAGTATGTATATGTTTTGGAAGCCTGGCATGGAGTTAGCTGTGTCTCATGTTCGGAGGAAGCAGATTCCGGCATATGTGTTTCCGGAGGGCCATAGGAGATATTGCCCTCCTCGACCTGTGAACAACCAACAGCAGCCTGATAAGAATGACAATGAAGATGGTCGTGGGCTCAAGAGAAAGCATGATTGTAATGCTGAACCTTGCAGGTCTGCTAAGCAGGCATCAATCAGTCCAACTCATCCAGGAACATCATCACCTCAATCTATGAATAATGGTGATGATACATGTAATAACCAGATAAAAAGGGCCTCTAGTGGTGTGAGTGGTGGAAGCCAGGTTTCACATAGCAATGGCAATTTAGAACGAGCTAATAACTCAAATTCTCCACAAGCATTTGAGAGAAGCTCAGGTACTGCTGCATCAGGGCCCAGGTGCGCGACAAGAGGAACAGTTTTCTCTGGCGAAGGAACTAACAAGCATAATGTTCCTATTGTTGAGAACTGCACGACTGCTGTGGCGGTATGTATAAAGCGTGTAGCTGAGAAGGTTGTCTCAGAGCTTGTTGGAAGTGAAATCCTGGGAAGCAACAACAGTGTAGAATTACTTGAGAGAACAGAAAAGGGTATTCTTGTTGAAAATGTGCATTTTGGTGGGGGTGGTGTCGCTCAAGGTGGCCTTTCTGAAGAGTTAGAGGTGATGCTTCTGGTGCACCCTTTCCTTTTCTTTTGAGAATTCTCTGGAGTTTGGATATGATCTGAAATTTTGTTTATTAAGTTTGTTCTGCACAATTAAATGAAGAGATTGAAAAGGTTTTTTAGCTCATGCAGGTATGAAATCAGATGCGGCCTGGAAGTCATCGTGGAGGCATGGTCTTGATCTCAATCCTTGTGTTATTTTGTTATAAATCGCTCCATTTTTTTATACTCTGCTGTTTGGTATATTTGTTTTTACTTTAGGATTAATTTGATACATGTCATTACAATTTTGTAAATTTTGAAATATGCTATTCGGGTCTACGTGTCATTCACTTGTGGAGCCTCATTTGTCATTGACTCATGAATGGTATATTTTAAAGTTTGCAAAATTGTAATAGTATGTATCAAATTCACCCTCAACTTTATGGCAGGGTTTAGTCTGTAAGCCTCCTGCATGTGATTGGAAACATGGTGTAGAAAGGAACAAGTTTGCGTCTGCTGGAGGAATGGTAAGTGGCTGAACTCACATAGTTTACTTTTGGACACGTGCAAGCATGGGGCTTTCTTAGGGGAGGATGTTCTCACTCCGGCATTAATATGACAAAAGGACGAAACCAGAGGAAGATAAATTGTGGAACGGCATAAGATGCTTTCCAGAATTCTAGACGTACATGGAGCACTAGTTTTTCAGTTTTTTACTGTATGTCTGGCTCAGTGTGAGTTGAACTGTTGCGGGCATCTATTGGTCTTGTGATTTTAGTGATGCCTTGCAGTGGTGTAGGTCTATATGAGAAAGAAATGTGTTGCCGTGTACCTCAAGGTCCCTTTGTACTCTTCCTCACCATGTAATATAGTAAGATCTTTTATTAATTCCTATATTTGTTGCTAGTGCAATTCTTCTTGAGATTATCTAGAGAGGGACTGCGGTTGTTACCCTGTGTACGGTATTTTTCCAGTTGCAACCAAACAGGAGGGTATTGGGTACGTACTAAAGATCATGCTGTCCATGATGCATGGGCATGATGATTCGCGAGACCTAGGCCTCCATTCCGTCTAGTTTTTCTCCATTGAAAACCCGAAAGAAACTGCTTATATTGACATAACGCCTGTCTGTTCCTGGACGGCCCTCGTTCAGGAAGGTCTTCTTCGCTATAGACGCCACCAAGAACAAGAAAGGGGCGCTCCCCTCCTAGTCACTAAGTGCTACCAGAGAGCGCATAGAGGGTTTGGAGAAGCAGCAGCAAGCGCTCATTGTTCATGGAGCACTCGGTCGCCTGGGAGACTACAATAGACTAATATATCTTCCATCTCCTTACCATTTTTATGCATACATTTTTTTTTAGTTTTTCTTAATTCCCACGTTAAAAGATAAACGTCAGACATTTTAAACGGAGTGCTCTTACCGCAACCACGGAAACTTGTCGTCCACAACATAGTCCCTCCAATTTTAAATTATTAATATGGTTTACTTCATATATCAATTTTAATTATTTATTTTATTCAAATGTTTAAAATTATTAATCATGATTTAAATTCTACTAATAAAAAATCAAATAATAATAAAAATTTACACATTTTGAGGTGCTAATATTTTGAAACTTTTGGAGTGAGGGACCATGGGTCCAGCTCGGTGAACTCTACACGGACTATATCGTCGTCAGGCCGGGGGTCCGGAACTAGGATCCCGAGACGCTGGCAACGGTGATGAATGGGTCTATACGCCAACTTCGGTCGGCTGCTGGCGCGGCGGCTGCAGCAGCAGCACCACGGCAAAATTAACCCCAAAATTAACCACAAGACTGAGCATAACGGGGGTTAATCATTATTTACAATTTCTGTAGCTGCTCTGCCGCGGCCGCAGCACCACGGCAAAATTAACCACAAGACTGAGCCTGATACTGATAGGGGTTCATCATATTTAGCTGCTCCCTCCGCTGTGTTTCCGGTGCCGAACTGGTAAGAACCAGCCCACGAGATGGAAGAACAACTCGGAAGCAGCAAATGCTACTATTACTAATTATAGAGATTTCAACAAAGGGAATTTATTCATAACAAAAGCTGAAGTGAGTAGGAGTACAATTCCTTAACGCTGTATGCGGGAACGTAGAAGCGGGAATGTAATTCCATTTTCTAAAAAAGAGTGCAATTCCTTGTCAGTTTCATCCGCACGAAAGGCTTAACGATTTGGACACCGTCTCGGAGGGAGGCTACATGTCCGTGAAGAACATAGTTAACCAGCATGTTGAATAATCAGTTATGAAATAGACGTATGTGAAGACAGGTAGTATGTGTTAGCTTCAGCTCGATTAATTACTTGTCAGTTATGGAAGGAACACAGAGAGTCTGTGGATAATGTTTGCCGGATGGAGCGGCACAACGATCTCCGTTGTCATCTAGATTTACTACAGAATATTTGAACTCAAAAGATCCACGGATTATATTGACTCACCATTTTGTTACGTGGGATCGAGGGGGCAGCCAGACGCACTACCCATGCATATCTCTGGAGCTGCAAGCATCCCAACTCAATCCACCATTCCACCTGCCGCTATAGAGCTTAGCCCATTAATGGGGAGGAGTCCACACTCGCGCCTGCAAAACGTTGCGTGTTTTCGTGATTTCTAATCATGTCGTGCCATGCATGTCCTAATCTAGCTCAGCAAACCACGTTATCTTTGTACTCCCACCTCCTAGATCCCATCGCCTAGTGAAGTAGGATAAGGAAGATCAACGCTCTACTCTGTTCCAGTGGTTTCCGTAGTGCGCGGCAAAAAGCTCTGCGTCTAGATCGCTGTCCTCATGCGGTCTCTTTCTTCAATTAACTTGTTTGTAGTTGGTTTTTAAGGTTCATATTGTAGCAAATGGAAACTGTTTGTCTGAAATGACAGGAAAGATATTTCGCAAGCTGGAACGCCGCATCATCACAGCTTTCTATAGTGGATACATGCCTTCTTGTTGGGATTAAGCAACCAATTAAACTTTACGACGATCTTGACGTGTGTGAGATGTATCTATAAGGTTTATCTTAAACGTAATTGTCACTTCAGGGCCGAATAGAATCGAACAAAATCCAAACGATCGTCATCTGAAATTGCCCTGGCCATGCAGGACCACTGCTGCAAGTGCAGAATAAGGCAAACCTGATTATGAATCCTCAGCTAGAGCGGTGGCGTCCATTGCCAATGTTACTCGAAGCTCGAACATGGTTGTCTGACAAGTTGGCGCTGTTCTTTGCTGCGGAATGTAGTCGAGCTAGTAATGCAATTGCCTACGATCGATTAGTCACCGTCATAAGAAGCAGATGATCTCTGGAAGATCAATGAACAGCAACAGCTGATCTATCCGTTCTTTGGAAGAGCCAAAACTTTTCCATGGTGTGACTCTTCGATCAGGAAAGGTAGGAGATAGCATCCAATCCCAGCTACTGCCCGCGCCAGTGCGCCACAATCTGAAGCGAACGAATTGGCGGTCAAGTGCGTCGAATTGTCGGAGAAAAGGAAGAAGCGAATGCGTGGACGGCAACATGCGCGGCGCGAGTGCGATCACGTCGATCGACAGGATGCCGAAAATCAAGCAAAATCAGGGGCTTGATCAGTCGTCTGTAAGGTATGGTCATGGCCGTCCCGTGGACTGAAAACGACGGCACCGGAAATTATCGTTCGTAGTATCAGGTATATATGGATGTTAATGTCCATACATGCATGTTGGCAAAGTGGCGGTCAGCCCGTCACTGATGTGACCAAGAGGCAAGAGAGGTGGGAAAAAAAAACACTTTGACTGGTTCATCCATATTCACAGTGGGCGTGTATTAAAGTATCACGTGACTCTACTATGATAGAGCTCTTTCACTTGTTATTCAAAATATGTACTTTTAGTACAAGGTACATCTTGAATGTAAATGGATAAGTGAAGATGCATGTTATCATGTTATGAATCTAAACACATAGATATATAGCAAAAACTATAAACAAATTATGACGGAGGAAGTACGAAGTAACTAGCTAAGCTTGTTCCAAGTTAACACAACCGGTATATGTTTATCCTGACAGCGCGAACGCACACATAGCCGAATCTATATATGTGTGCTGTTTTCAAGTCTTCTTTGTTGCTGCACTTGGCCGACATTCTAGACGACGATTTCGGCTACGGATCCAAGAGCACGTCGAAAACCATTAATATATTCAACGCTTAAAGCGGACCATGACACACTGGCCCCTTCTTTCCGGCTCCCAGCGAATATGTGTACAGCGCTTTGGGTCTCTACTTTCTTCGTTCAAGCTAGCTTGGAAATTAAGATCCATGGCATGCGTCCTTTCTGAAAGTTCGGCATCCTCCATGACAGAAATCTATACATATATCTAGTTCTGATAATTCTTTCTGATGAAAGGGATATTGGAATTTTTCTTTCTCTGAAGAATCTTTAAGATATTTATATTTAAGAGAAAAAAGTTTCCATTATACTATATGGGTAATAAATGGGAAACCTGGAAATTAAAAGTCGTCAGTTGCACGGGTAGCACTTCACTATCTAGAAAAGCGGCCATGGCCCAATGTGCTCATGTGCAAAAAAGGAAGAGGATCCTATAGTAGCGTGCATGCAATAACAACAGTTGGTGAGAGTTGGAAGAATGACCATTGGCCCGATGAATCTTTCAAAGAAAATATTATCTGATATAAAAGGAGATAATTCTGCACGCTAATAAAGCTTAATTCAGTGGTGTTGTGGTCGTCTCCAAATCCATCACCAGAAAAAAGAAGTGGTGCATCACTGAGAACGAATGGCTTGTATGTGTCTCGGGCATGCAGATCTGAGATCCGAGAGAGGAAGGTCGACTATGACGTTCGATATTTTTGCCGCCCCGTGATCACTATCACATGCACGCTCACTCAGATTAAGTTGCATGCAAATGTGTCAATCGATCGCCAATAATGTCAAGCAACTTTTGACGCGCAAGTATTTGCACGTGGATCCTTTAATTTAGTGCGGCGCGGCAGGATCCACCATGCATCCCGTGAACGGAGCGCTTCACAAAGGGAAACATACTGATCTGATACTACAGCGATACAGGGTGATGCGGTTAGAAAGTCAAGCAAGCTAGATGGGCTATCTGGTCCTGCCTCTTCGGGGAAGACATGCTGCGCACGAGCGGTCCAAGTTTGATTCAGTTTGCAAATGATCCTTTGGTTAGTGCTCGGGTTAAGTGTGTTGTTGACTGTCCAGGTTAAGGCCTTGTTTGTTTCCTAGTAGATTATATAATCTAAATTATAATCTACAGAGTTATATAATCTAGATTATATTTTAAAGATTATAATTTAGATTATAATCTATGTCTATCTGTTTAGAAGTTTAGATTATTGATTAGATTATTTTTTTATTTGTATTAAGATGAAATAATGAAGTACTAATATAAATGATTGAGTGTCTGTTGTTGAAATGGTGGGATGACATGGTGAATAATTTTGATGAGAGAAACATGAGTAGTGGATCTTTTATAGTAAAAATTCTGAAATAATCTCTTTTAAAATGGATTATTAGATCATCATAATCTAAAGTCTTAGATTGTATAATTCAGATGAATAATTTATCTATTTATTTTTTAATCAAATTATTTAATCTAAATTATATAATTTAGATGTACTTATAATCTGAAACAAACATACCCTTCGTACCATGCATGCCAGGCAGGCCGGCGTGCTGTTCACGCTAAGTACATCGAATTTTTGACATGCACCCTATTTCAAGAATAACCGTGCACTTCAGTTTTGAAATCCAATTTCATCAATTTGTCCTCTTTATTTCTCCCTTTACAATCATCAGTTGAACTGGAATTCTCCATTTCAATTATTTTTTAGATGAGCACTAATTCTGAGATGGAGTAGTACTAGCTCCCCTGCTTCTCAAATACTACTATCAACGATGAATCTGGAGATCGATCTCTGAGCTGAAGCACTGTTTTGTTGTTTATCTCTTGAGTGATTTTCGTTTTCTCGAGAACCAGGCTAATCCGGAAGAGGAACAGGCTACTTCCTACAGGTGTTTATACAAAGGGGAAAAAAAAGGTATAATCATTCTATTCCAAATTAGCTCTTTTAGATAAACTAAGTTGCCATCATCCCTATATAACCTCATGCACTGTCACAAAGGCCAGTGGCAACCAGCCAACTAATCCAAGTACATCTCGAAGCAGCTTGAAGCACTGCTCTGCTTCTACTTCTCTCGTCTTCTGAGTCTCCACCCCTGTGCTGCAACCAATGTGCAGCACCACCCCTGTGCCGTCGGCTCCGGCGGTGGCAGCGTCAAGCAGCAAGGTCGGCCACCATGTCTACGTGGCGGTGCGCCATCAAGCGGAACACCATTGCGGTCGCCAGCACAAGTGCCACGCAGCAGTGCCCCTGCCGGGGGCAGGGGAAACCGTGCAGGAGGCGGTTGCGCTGTGCCGGCTGGCGTTCCCTATCGCGCTGACGGCGCTGCTGCTCTACTCGCGGACGGCGCTGTCGATGCTCTTCCTCGGCTCCATCGGCGACCTCCCGCTGGCCGCGGGGTCGCTCGCCATCGCCTTCGCAAACATCACCGGCTACTCGGTGCTGTCCGGACTCTCGCTCGGCATGGACCCGCTCTGCTCCCAGGCGTTCGGCGCCAACCAGCCGCGGCTGCTCGGTCTCACGCTCTACCGCGCCGTCCTCTTCTTACTCTGCTGCTCGCTGCCGCTCTCCGCGCTCTGGCTCAACATGGCCAAGATCCTTGTCTTCCTCGGCCAGGACCGCGAGATCACGGCGCTCGCGCAGGAGTACATCCTCTTCTCCCTGCCCGACCTTTTCTTCTTCTCCCTCATCCACCCGCTCCGCGCGTACCTCCGGTCGCAGGGGATCACGCGTCCTCTCGCCGCGGCCGCCGCCACCGCCGTGCTGTTCCACGTGCCGGCGAACTACGTGCTGGTACGACGCCTCGGCTTCGGCGTGCCAGGCGTGGCGGCTGCGGCATCCTCTTCCAACTTCGTGCTCCTCGGCGTTCTGCTGGCGTACGTCTTCGGCCGGCGCGACTCGGCGCTGTACGAGGCAGGGGCGCCCAAGGTGGAGTGGCTGACGGGGTGGGGCCCCCTCGCGCGGCTGGCCGCTCCCAGCTGCGTGTCCGTGTGCCTGGAGTGGTGGTGGTACGAGGTGATGATCCTGTTCTGCGGCCTTCTGCCGGACCCGAAACCGGCGGTGGCGTCCATGGGCGTGCTCATGCAGACGACGGCGCTGGTGTACGTGTTCCCGTCA
>BCLG01005314.1:16735-27387 GCA_001602295.1 Zoysia matrella | reverse complement strand
ATGTCTCGGAGCGGCTCTGATGCAGATAGATGGCAACAAAGGGGCTTGATGCCGTCTCCCATCACACCCATGCAAACTATGCATAAAGCGGAGAAAAAGTATGTTGTTGGCAAAGTTTCAGACCAGGAAGAAGCAAAACAGAGGCAACTTAAAGGAATTTTAAATAAACTTACTCCACAAAATTTTGAGAAGCTTTTTGCGCAGGTCAAGGAAGTCAACATTGACAGTGTAGCAACTCTGACTGGAGTCATTTCACAGATATTTGACAAAGCTTTAATGGAACCAACATTCTGTGAAATGTACGCTAATTTTTGCTTCCATTTGGCTAGCGCCTTGCCAGACTTTGGTGAGGACAATGAAAAAATCACATTCAAGAGATTACTTTTGAACAAATGTCAAGAGGAATTTGAGAGGGGTGAGAGAGAAGAAGCTGAAGCTGATAAAACAGAAGAGGAAGGTGAGATTAAACAAACCAAAGAGGAAAGGGAGGAAAAGAGAATCCGTGCTCGAAGGCGCATGCTTGGAAACATTAGGTTGATTGGGGAATTGTACAAAAAGAGGATGTTGACAGAACGGATCATGCATGAGTGCATTAAAAATTTGCTTGGAAACTATCAAGATCCTGATGAGGAAAACATTGAATCACTATGCAAATTGATGAGTACAATTGGAGAGATGATAGATCATCCAAAAGCAAAGGAACATATGGATGCTTATTTTGATATAATGCACAAGTTGTCGACAAGTCCTAAGCTATCTTCTCGTGTAAGGTTTATGTTGCGAGATTCAATTGACCTTAGGAAAAATAAGTGGCAGCAGAGGCGTAAAATTGAAGGGCCTAAGAAGATTGAGGAGGTTCACAGGGATGCAGCTCAAGAGAGACATGCTCAAACGAGTAGGTCAGGACGTGGTCCAGTTAGTTCTGGTTCAAGAAGAGGAGCACCGCCCATGGATTATGGCCCACGTGGCTCAGCGGCATTACCATCCCCAAATTCGCAGCAAGGGAGCATTCGAGGAATGCCTCCACATTCACGTGGATCTGGTTCACAAGACATTCGGTTTGATGAAAGGCATCAGTTCGACAGTAGGACTCTTCCCCAGCGTCCTGTCAGGGATGAAGCTATCACTCTTGGGCCACAAGGTGGGCTTGCTAGAGGTATGTCTATTAGAGGTCAGCCACTAGCATCAAATGCTGAGATACCTTCTGTAGTCGACCATCGGAGGATAGTGTCTGGCTCTAATGGTTTTAACTCGAGTGCTTCTTGGACATCTTCAACTGGAAGGGAGGATTCTGGTTCAAGAACTCCAGATCGAACCTCTGGTAGAACAGCAGCTTCTATTCAATCTACTGTATCCTCACACAGACCTGCTAGCCAGGAGGGCCGTTCAGGAAATAGATCTTACTCCGAGGATGAGTTGAGAGAAAAATCTGTCGCCGCCATTCGGGAATATTACAGGTAAAACTATTCAATGCTTACATATTCACGTTGTTTTGTTTGATACACTAAATATATTTCAGTACTGCATAATTTTCAGTGTGATATAGGTTTTGGTGCACTGCTTTTCTTTAGCTGATATACTCGTATTTCTGAGATTAGGTACAATAATATAAAATACTGAGTACATGTTGGCACTAATGCTTGCAGTCCTCATGAAATATGTCATGGATTCAGCTTAATAGATATTAGATACTCTCTCTGTCCCAAAAAAGCTTTATGTTTGAGTTCGGTTCCATCTACCTTTGACCAATAATTTCTATAGATTCAATTAACTTTAACAATATGAAGCTTGTACTTTAAAATTCCTCATAAGAAATACTTTCGTAATATAGGAGTATTTTTTTATATTATTAAAGCTCATTAAGTTTATAAAAATCACCAGTCAAAGATGTGTTTGACTAAAGCTAGATGTAAACTTATCTGGGATGGAGGTAGTAGCATGTTGATACTTTCAAGATTTTTATCATAAGATATCTGCAGATATGTTCTTCACTTACAATTTTATGAATTCTTTGGAAGATTTTTCTTGTTCTTAGTTCGTCTGTCGTTACTGAATGTGCTTTGGTCCTTTTGCTCTCTCATGGAGCAAGACTTCTGATCCTGCAGTTCTATTTTGTCTGCTAATGAATTACTTTGTTTGGGCAGTGCAAAAGATGAAAAGGAGGTCGCATTATGTATTGAAGAGTTGAATGCTCCAAGCTTCTATCCTTCTGTAGTATCACTTTGGGTAAATGATTCCTTTGAGAGGAAAGACATGGAAAGAGAATTGTTGGCTAAACTTTTTGTCAGCCTTTGCAGTGGTCGACATAATTTGTTGAGCAAGCGACAACTCATTGATGGGTTGGTGTTTTTTTCTTTATTTTATTTTCTGAGTACTAACATGTAACAACATTGGACGGCACAACAAAGCGCAAAAGATTGTGTTGAATGGAGTCCAACATTTACTAACTGCATGATTATTTTGCAGACTTACATCTGTTCTTGCTTCATTGGAAGATACTCTAAGTGATGCTCCAAGAGCCACAGAATACCTTGGACGACTTCTTTCAAGGTTTGTTCAGGAAAATATATTGCCGTTGCAAGAGGTAGGCAGATTGATTCAAGAAGGTGGAGAAGAACCAGGGTACCTTATACAAAATGGTATTGCAGCTGATATTCTTGCTGCGGTTCTGGAATCAATCAAGAAAGATAAGGGTGATTCTTTCTTAAATGAGACCAAGTCAAATTCCAATCTGAAGTTTGAGGATTTCAGACCACAGCACCTTAAGCGATCAAAATTAGAAGCATTCATGTAGGCAACAAAATACTTGTTACTTGGTAAGTCCTGGTCTAATCTATAGGTGTTTCAGAACATCATTATATATTAAAGCTACACTTTGGCCAGAATTCCTATTGTGGATCAGCTCTCATAAGTTTATGTTCTGAGCGATTATTCTGATTGCAGATTAGGGTGGTCAACAAGGAGGCTGCTTTCTTTACACCCAATTACTGAACAAGTCGGTTTGAGGATAAGCTGGAGACTCATTCCCTGCTGTCTGCACAGCCATTTTATCTGTGAAGCTCGAAGGCTTGGTTGTCAATTTTGTTCATAGTCGGTGCTGGTCTTAAGTTATTATTGCCGAAGGGCCGCAGATGTGGCTGAAGCAGGTTATTAGTCCCCATAAGAGTATCAGGGAAATTTTTGCAGGTGCCTGGAGAAGTCTGCTAAGTGCTAACCAATATTTGTTGGTAGTATGGGGGACTCTGGATTGAACTCAATGCCCCTGTCGGGCTTCTGACCAAATATTTGCTTGTGTTCAAACTTCATAGTCGGATAACTTAGCGGCATTTTCCTGATAGCCAATGTTTCTGATACTGTCCAAGTATCCTCATATCTTGTTTATATATATCGTCTTGTAATATTTCTTTCTGCTCTATTGTGTCTATATAACGCTACGCCCAAAATTTGGTTTCATACGTCCTCTGGAATTTGAGGCGTTGGAACCTGAAACGAGTGAGTGCAACGTGGGCTATGTGGTGTTGGTTGCGTCGGGATGGCAAGATTTGTGAGTATTGAAGATCAATTCGTCATTATGTCGCATGAATCAATAAGCTAACTTTATTTTCTGCCTTTTACTTGGGTGGTGTTTGGTAGTACGTGGTTCGACAATGTTAACGTTAACGGCAATGGTAACAAAATGCAGTGTTAATGGGAGTATAATCGTTGATCATCTATTTTGTTTGGTTTATATACAGTAATAGTATCCACTGCCGCCGCTGCGAGCTGTCGTCCCGGTGTCCCATGCCTCCTTCGTCAGCTGTCGACGCTTGCTGCGCCAAGCCCCAAAACCGTCGCCTCCCTGTGTGAAGCTGCTGCCTCCGTTGCTAGCTGCACTCAGCCCGGAAAGCCGGCGTCGCGAGCTGCGCCGAGCCTCCAAGCCTTTGCCTCTGCGCTCGAACCCGCCGCTGCAGCTACGCTGAGCCCTGAAGCCGCCTGGCCCGCCTCCGTTGACAAAACCGCCGCTTTGACGCCCTGAAGCCACCGCCTTCCCGTGTCATGCGACTAGTCGAGAGGAGCGCTACGGCTCATGCTGTTGCTACCCCGTTGCCCTCTACCAAAGCTACCACCGTCGGTTAGATGAGTCTAGTCGAGGAGAGGAGAGGCTCGTAAGGGATTCATTCACGGTGGTGGTCGAGCGGTATCGGAATTACGAAGATTAGGAACGGATGACATCACGATCTAATTACAGACCGGTGTAAACAAACATGAGGCAACGCTTATCAAATACCACCGTGATCTATTTATGTAGCAGTATAGCCTAACCAACTGGAGTAGCTTATTAGTTAAAGTCACCACAAATCCATGTCGGGACGGATAAGTGTTATAGACCTGCGTGGAATATCCAGCAGCACAACGCATACGCACGCTCGCGAGCACAAATAACCTTGCGTCGTGCGCCGAGCTCGATCAGTCGCTTCTTACACCCCGTCCGCCGGCGTACGGCGCGCGACCCGACTCGAGCAGAGTGCCGGTACTAGGTCAACATGATATGCGGCGAGGCCCAAGGTCAGCGGATCGGTTTGGCAGTGATCACACCACATCGGTGGATACACGACGGGATGTCTCGGCTCTGCTCGAAAATCTGAGTAAATATTTTGTAAGGTGAGATGAATGTGAGGTTGTGATAAGTAGGTGAATGATACGTGAGACTATAAATCGGTTTAGTTTTTACAAAAAAAATAAAAAATCCATTTCATCTGTTTATCTATGCATCGGCTCTGAAGATTGGATGCAAGATGCAGGAGCTGTGAAAAAATCTGCTTATCTGAAAATCCGGATTTTGCCCCAGCGCCCTGCTCGTAAGGTCATCCGGGTCTCGGCCACTCCGGGTCTCGGGACTTCGGCCCCGTTACGACATGACACTCCGTCCGCCGCTGCCGAACTGAACCCCACACCACATGTCACATACGTACAGCTGAGAGGCGCGGCTTGTCCGTGACTTGTGATGGGTGGACAGGAGGGTGGCGCGCGCGACCAGAAAACCCGGATTGACTGGAAAAAGGGAGAGGCGAGGACGACGTTGCGCACGTTGCGAGCGCAGCGCGAGTGGGCCCCCTGTGAGGGATGGACATGCAGCTGACGTTCGTGGTGGGCGACGCAGTTCCTAGGCGCGCTGGGGAGTCGTCGTCCGGCGTTGCATCCAGCGATCGTCATCTCACATGCAAAACTCAGGTAATTCCCGAGGTGAGCGAGGGCGGGATGATCGTGCGCATGAAGCTCAGTCGATTCGTCGAGCGATTTTCTTGTTTGAGCGACCAGATCGAGTGATTTCCTCTGATAATTCTTCATTCGAGGACGATTATGCTCAGGTTCAGCGAGAGAGGATTCTGCGGGAAGATTTTGAGCGGGGTGGTTCGAATTTGGATTTGGCGGCCAGTGGTCCTGTGTCGCCCTTGGGCCCCCCATGGCGGAAAACTTGGTTTGCCCAGCAGCTACAGCAATGGGCCGCTACGGACTCAGGCGATGTCTCACGCGGATCTATTTGCACACTTCTGGCGTCCAGAGATTGCTGGGTGGTTGTGGGTTCCAGTGAAAGCGGCGACGCTAGGGATAGGGTTTCCTGCGCGGGCCGACGAGGTTCGCCGTGCTCGGCGGCTGCGACGGGTAGGTCCTCCACCCCCACTCCAGCACTCATTTGACCAAGTTACCAAGATGAATCGGGATTCCCGTTTTCCGCGGAAGCAAAATGCGGATGAGGACTGGATGGAGACAGATGACCTGTTGGGAGCAGAGGCGGGGGAGCAGGATCTTCGCCAGAAGCTGCTGGGAGCAGGGAGCTCGCGGTCTGGTGCTGAATCGAGCCAGGCATAGCAGAGATTTGATCCATCCAGGTTGAGCTTCCAAGGAGGGCGTGACATAGGGTCTGCACCTCTGAGGATTGGGGAGCGGCGTGATGCTCCTCAGCCACTCTCTCGTGGGGGTGGACGTGCTGGCCGTGGAGAGGCCTTCCACGGAGGATTTGGGAGGGGAGAGGCCAACCATGGAGGTTTTGGCCCCCCTGCTAGCAAGAGGCCAGACCTTGGAGATCGACGCCCCCCTCCGGATTTCAGGAACAATGAGGAGGGGTGCCACAAGGTGCTGCCTCATGGCAAAGGCAAGGAGCCGAGATGCTTTAGGTGCCAGGATTATGGACACCACCAGATACACTATAACAAGGATCCGGTGTGCTACAAGTGCGAACAGTCTGGGCATGTTGCTTTTAAGTGCGATTCGAAACTGGAAAGGATCAATATGTATGAATTTGGAATTCAGCAGGGCTTCTACTCCATTGATATCCCAGAAGTGAAACAAGTGTCGCGAGAGGTGCTGGGTCGAATTGCTATGCTCCAGGGTGAAGCAACTGTTGCGAAGGTAGAAGGGGAATTAAAAAATATGTTGAATCTAGGGTGGAACTGGCAAGTGCAGCAGCTTGAGAAGAATCAGTTCTCGGCTCTGTTCCCTGATGGCCAATCATTGGACACATTTGCTAAGTTACCTGAGCTGGTTACTCCTAAACACAGTGTGAAGATCAGGGTATCCAAGTTATCCTCTGAGTCTGAAGTGACTGCTGTTCTTCATACTATTTGGATGAAGGTGATGGGCATTCTCTCTATTGCTAAAACTGAAGTGGTGGTTAAGGCTTTGGTGGGTCTGGCAGCCGAACCACTGGTGATTGATGAGCTATCCTTGATTCAGCCGGGACCTGCGAGGGTGAAAGTGCGCTGTCGTGAACCAGCTAGGCTGCGTGGCTTTGTGGAAGTGTTCTTCAATGGAGTGGGCCATGAGATCAGATTCGCAGGTGAGGGATCTCAAGGTGCCATTACTGCTAAAGGGGATGGACCGTTGAGTGGTGCTGGTGGCAGCCGTGGGCCTCGTCGGAGGAGAGGGGATGATCACAGTGAGGATGAATCAGATGGTGGAGGTTATGATGGAGATGATATAATGACAGAATGGGAGAAAATGAAGCGTTCTAATTCGAAAGATGAGATGGAGGAGGATCTGGAGCAAGTCGACAGCACTATGAGGGGATCTGATGCTAAAACTGTTAGTCCGCTTGCTTTTTGTGTTCCTAGCATTAATGAGATTAGGCCTTTTGAAGAGGATGTGAGCTTGTTTAACATGATTGTGAGACCCCCTTTCAGAAAGGAGCGTCTATGTGCCACCGGTAGCATTCTCTGGATCCGTAGCTGGTACGCACATTCAGAACAAAGTGGTATTTATTACACGTACTTTATTACATCGTACTACTCAACCTAAGAGGTTCGACAAACAAGTCTAGAGTACAAGCATGAGTCGGCACAGCGACTCTAGACAAACCACACCTAGTATATACACACACCACAGGCAATTTGACAGCGGACGAGACTTCTACTCTTCGTAGTCAGTATCTTCTTCGTCATCCTCGTCTTCTGAGCAAAAATAGCAACAACGGAAGGAGTGAGTACAAAGGTACTCAGTAAGTCCCAACAAGAAGTAGGTAAGAGGTTTCGCCGTAGCGAAGCAAGGAAAGCTTGAGGGTTGAGTTTTGCGGAAGGCAAGTTTTCATGCCGGCTTCCTATCAAAAGAGGATTTAAAGAAGAGAGAAAAGCATTTGCTATACTTTAGTTGAGTGGACTTGGGGAAGGTTTCACTCCTCCCCGCAGTTCCCAAGTTTTATATTGGGCGTAGGCACTCTTGTGCCGGCCCTAGGCACACAGCCACATAATTTCCAAAACATGAGTAACTACACCCACTCACTCCTCAAATAAGTGTATAAAATCTAATCGTATGGTAGTCAAACAATAGCATGTCATTACCGTGACAACGGCCTATCCAGAAGGATTTTTAACTCTGCAGAGGTTGTACACTGTACACACAGTTTATGCTACTCCTGATCATTAGAGTTGCATAACGCCTATTCTACATCTTCGCAGTTTTTCACAGATTCCACCCAAGGTGCAAACAGGGCCGTCCCTCGAGGTTTTTCAGGCCACCGATGACGCGTCGGTACATTTCTGGAGCCGGTTCGTGAATATCCACCGCATTCACGCCTTTACCTGGTCCCCTCCAATCTCGGGTATTACCAAACCAGGGGCTATATCCGTGAGCTTACGCTCTCATGACGCGGGCAATTACCGTTGAGGGCCAGGCTGCGAGTCGTCTCACGCCCTTCTCCTGTTCCCTTGTGTCTTCACTACTGACCCCCTAGTGGCTCGATGTGGAAAAAATACGTAGAGGGAATAGGTCCTGCCCAAAATGTACAGGTTCTGTGGTTGTACGGAAATTACTATGTCGAGCGCTAACGAACCGGTCCTTGTATGGCAGGGGTGGCGATCTCGTCCACGACAGGTGGACTACAGCGAAGCCTACACACCTATCACCATCACCTCAGGTGAGCCTCACCCCACGGCCAGAAACATCCCCTCTTCACCTAGCACCAGTTGTTCTAATCCCATCTCTTTTATTGATACTCACACCACCAAACTCTTTTAACTCATTTTGCAAATTAATGGTAAATGGTGTGGCGGTGTAGAGCACCGCAGATGGGGTCCTAAGCAGTTCTAGTAACAAGGTAGTATCCGTTCCGTAAAACTAACTAGAACAGAATTCCTATAGTTATCAAGGACACGTCGGTAATGGTTTCCAAGGGAAATATCTATATTTATACAGCAAGTTACTGACATAAATATAAATACCTAAGATCAAATAGGTATTAAACTACACAATGTTTAACACATTCCAAAGTAGGCTAGCATCGATGTCTATCGGCGCGGTAAATAAAATATGGGTTCAATGGGCTTAAGATGGGTTAAGACTTGCCTTCAGTTGCTTCTTCGAAGTCCGCTTCAGGCTCGGGTTCTTCAGGCTCTTCGGGCTCTTGGACGGCTTCAACTTCTTCTTCTTCTGCTACAAACAATAGTTACAATAAGACTACCAAAGAACAACTAAAAAACTAAGAAAAGAAACAATCACCAAACAAGTTATGGAGTTTGAATAGGCTAGGATGGTAGGGCTCATGATGTGGGTTCCAATGGTATATTGGTTGTGATGATCGGAGTTAGGATGTGGCGGCAAAGTTACCGGCAATGTGCTATGACGGACTGCAGAAAAGTCTGTCTGGAAACGGGGTTCGGCTAGTGTCCATGCCTTCTAGGCACTCAGGTGTCCGAAATCGGGGATTTTCCCGTGGATCCGTGGGTTATGGTGAAAGTTTGGGGTTTTCGTGGACACGTGAAAGTTCGGGGTTTTTGTGGACACGGGAAAGTTCGGGGTTTTCGTGGACACGTGAAAGTTCGGGGGTTTCGTGGACACGTGAAAGTTCGGGGGTTTCGTGGACACGTGAAAGTTCGGGGTTTTCGTGGACACGTGAAAGTTCGGGGTTTTCATGGACACGTGAAAGTTCGGGGTTTTCGTGGACACGGGAAAGTTTGAGGTTTTCGTGGACACGGGAAAGTTCGGGCTTTTCGTGGACACGGGAAAGTTCGAAGTTTTCGTGGACACGTGAAAGTTCAGGGTTTTCGTGGACACGTGAAAGTTCGAGGTCGAGCACGCTCAAACCAAGGTTTTCACTAACCGTGTAACTCTGTGACGTGTACAGCGTGATCTAGGGTCCATTGGTCAGGGACCTGGGCCGTGGGCATGATCTAGCCGATGTGAAACGGGCAGAACATGCATGGGGCATGCCGGCCGCGCTCCAGGCGTGCACCGGACACGCACCGAACTTGCCGACGCGTTCCCGGAGGTTCTGCTATGATTCCCATGCCGAGAGCTTGTGTTCTGGACTCCCTGTGATCTAACCTAACTGGTGACGGGGTTGTGGTTTGCCAACAGTGGCTGCCGGAACTGGAACGCGACATGCCAGAGCGCGCTCTGGACGCGCTCTGGATGCGCTCCGGCGCTTCAGGGCGCAAAGCTCGTTCTCGGCGCTGCAAAGCAAGGGGCTGCGCAGCACCGGTCCGGGAGGTTTCTCTGCAACTCCGCGACGGTTATGACGCGTACAACCTCGCCGGATTATCACGGCACGGCGGCCGGCGACGTGGCGGCGCGGCGCACGGCGGAGGCTCACGTGGAGGGGCTAATCGAGAGCTCTTCCGGAACTACGGCTTACTCGGGAAGGTGAAGCTCGACTGGGTGAAGCTACACACGCGAGGAATTTGAAGTTGGCCGCCGGAATGGCAAGCGCACGGGAAATGGTGGGTGGTGGCTGGATTCGGGGAAGCGGCAAAATTGACGGCGACGAAGAGGAAATCCGGCGAAGGAGGGGTGCTCTAATCTGCTACACAGTGTGGCAAAGCGTGCGGACGCGCGGGCGCAGAGAGGGGACGGCTCTATAGCCGGAGAGAAGTGAGCTTGGCGCAGCGCGGACGAGGTCAAGCGGTAAGTTTTTGTTGCGCTCAAGTCGTCCAGCTGCTGCGTGGCGTCATCAATGCTGTGGCAAGAATCAGCGGTGGCAGCGCGGCTTCCACGCTTGTCGGCAGGGCGGCACATCGGCGTCCGGTCTTCAAAGCGTGACGACGAGAGCCACCGCTTCTCCCGGACGTCAACGCTGTCACCCCCGTGTGTGCGGCACGGTGGGGTTGGGTTGACGGCGACGCGCAACGTCGTCGTTGCCCTCCTTGACGCGAGGACACCGGCGCGGCCGGGTGGGGCTGGCC
>BCLG01005314.1:0-16673 GCA_001602295.1 Zoysia matrella | reverse complement strand
CCGCCCTGTCGGCCAGTGCGCGCGGCGCGCTGCGCCAAGGAGGAAGACGACAGGAGGGAGGAAACGGGCTGGGCCGAGGAGAAGGGAAAGAAAGAAGAGATGGGCCAGTCTGGAAAGGAGGTTTCGGCCCACTTAACTGATTCAAATTTCCCTCCTCATTTTCCATTTCTGATTTAATTTTTTTTGAATTGGGTTTTTGGGGTACAAGTTTCCAAACTCCGAAAACCAAAATTCGAAGCGAAAAAGAAAGAGCTCAAACACTTGTCAAACTCACATTTTATGTTTCAAAATTTTGAATTTTAGTTAACTATTTCTAGCTTTAGTTCCTTTTAAAGGAACAATTTTTAAAAAAATTGGCCTAAACTAGATTGTCAAAGAGAGGAAATTTTTTTTAAAACCCCATTATATATATATATATTTTTTTTTTACTTAACTTGAGGTTTGGGATGTGACAATGATCCCTGTGAAGTTTGATGTTGTCAACAAATCCAGTGGTGGGTCGGCTGAACTGAACATTGGTGTAGCTGGGTGTGTTGACTCTCTGACAGCAAGGTTGGCTGAGAGTAAGATTGTTGAGAAGTATGATCAATTTGGGGATGCACCTACAAAGCATGCTTCACCAGAACAGTCCCAGGAAAATGTGCAGGAGCTTGCTGTCCCAATGGTTGCTGCGACACACCTGAGTGAGAATGGAGGGGTTGGCTTGAACTTCTGTAAGGAGATGGGAAAGGAGAAGATGCTTGCTGTGCAGTGTGCTGAAAATGGGGACACAGGTGGTCTTGAAATAAAAAAACAGGAGCAGGATAAGCATGGAGGACAAAATCGGGGCAGTCCATCAGGGGTGATGGCCCCTCTGGGAAGTGAGATCTTGGAAGAACAGGGGTGGGTGGCCTCGATCCCGAAGAAGAAAGCAAAAAGGGCTAAGAAGGTGATATCGGCTCCGAGTAGAAGAAGCTCGAGGATCCCAAGGGATGGAGTGCCAATTTTGGAGAAGGCTTCGACGCGCACCTAGCTGAAGAATCTGAACACGGCAGGTATATCCTCTACACAAAACCCATTTACAATTCTGAACAATACCTCTGATGATGAATTGGGGGCGGTGTTAAATGATATTGAGGTTGTGTGTGAAGATAAACCTTCCCTTATTGCGACCATTAAGGCTGAAGAGCTCTTACGCGCTAACTTGGCAGAGGCACAATATAAAGAGTTCTTGAAACGCCAAAGTGTGACTACAACAGTTGCAGAAGAGGTGGACCCTCAATTTTTAGCCATGGAAGCTATCACCAATGAGAACCGATTGGAGCATGAACCTCATGAAGAGGTGCAGGTGCGTACATGAGATAATGGGGCTTCATCTGCTGATGATGGCCCTGACCCTCATAGTTGGAAATGAGAGCGCTTTTTTGGAACGTGCGCGGCATTGGAGCGCTAGCCAGGAGGCGTCAGGTCTCAGAGTTGATCATAGGGGAAAAGTTAGATTGCGTGGGTTTACGGGAAACTAAACGCCAAAATTTCTTGGATTCAGAGCTTAAGTAGTTAAATGGCTCTATACCTTTTAGTTGGAAATGGTTGCTGGTAGAAGGGCGTTTAGGAGGTATCATGATGGGTATCAAGGTTGATACTCTGGATCTTGAGGGCGTCTGGTGTGGCTCGTTTTACATGGCCATGACCCTACGTAACAAAAGAACTAATTTTAGATGGATCCATACGACGGTTTATGGGCCAGCCAATCACCAGTGGTCTGAGGAGTTCTTGACGGAATTGAGGGCCTTGCTTTCTCAGGTGGCTCTTCCGGTAGTTGTAGGTGGAGACTTTAACCTAATTCGGTGTAAGACAAGAACAATGACAATATTGACTATAACTTGATAGATATGTTTAACTCATTCATTGAAGATTGTGATCTGCGAGAGATCAAACGTTCGGGTGCTCGGTTCACGTGGACCAATAAACAAAAAATTCCTATCATGGTTAATTTGGACCGTGTCCTAGTGTCGAGTTATTGGGAAGCTAGGTTTCCTATTGCACATGCATGGAGCATTACTCGCTTGGGATCCGATCACTCACCCATTGTTTTGGATTGTGGGGAGAAAGCTCCACCACGACCCAAGTATTTTTTTTCTTTGAGAAACAGTGGTTGTTGCAGCCTAATTTTAGGGAAAAAGTGTCCCAACGATGGTACAGATCAGGGAGAAAACTCCCGGCCGGGCTTACTCTCTGGATAAATGGCATGGATGCCTTACCCAGACGAGGCAATTGATGAGAGGGATGGACATGCAGAATAAGGGGTTGCAGAAAAAGAGGAAAACTGAGTTCTTGGGTCAATTAGAGAGTTGGGACTCTCTAGCTGACCAGCGCAGCCTCTCTGAGGAGGAATGGGCTAGGAGATACTCTATAGAGAATGAGTTGGAACTTTTTAATGCCATAGAGGCACAATTCTGGCAGCAGAGAGGAGGAATTAAGTGGCTGCTCAAAGGGGATTCTAACACTCATTTCTTTCAGCTAGCAACAAACGGGCGTAGGCGTAAAAACCATATTGCGTTCTTAGAAACGGATCAAGGTATTATATCTAGGCAGGAAGGCTGCTGCAGGTGGCCACCCATTTTTATAAAATATTGTTTGGCTCTAATCCGGGCTATGATACTCACCTTAGTCCCTCCTTTTGGCCTGTAACACAGCAGATTTCGTCTTCTACTAAGGTGGAGTTGGTCCAACCATTTTCAGAGGACGAAATTAAAAAGGTGTTTTTTGGTATGAAATTGGAATCGGCACCGGGACCTAATGGGTATAGTGTGGTCTTTTTCAAGAACTTTTGAGAGGTTATTAAGGTTGAGCTTATGGAAATTTTCACAGATTGGTTCAATGGGAGATTGGACCTGCAAAGACTTAATTCTGGCGTCATCACTTTGCTTCCGAAGGTTAAGTAAGCTATGAATCTCAAACAATTCCGTCCTATTTGTCTCGTCAATGTAGATTATAAAATTTTCACTAAAGCCCTAAACAATCGCATTGCTTGGGAGGTAAATGGATTTCTTAACAAAGAACAAATGGCTTTTACCAAGGAGAGGAATATTCTAGATGGAGTGATCATCCTCCATGAGACAATTCATGAGTTGCGCAAAAAGAAATTGCCAGGGCTGATTCTGAAAATTGACTTTGAGAAGGCCTATGACAAAGTCAAGTGGGACTTCCTGGATGAAGTTCTTCGGCTTAAAGGATTCCCTGCGCTTTGGTGTGAGTGGGTTAAGCAATCAGTCCGGGGAGGACGTGTTTGTGTGAAGGTGAATGGGGAAAGAGGAGGGTTTTTTAGAACTTATCAAGGCATTCGACAAGGAGACACCCCCTCTCTCCTTTTCTCTTTAACTCGGTGGCGAATATTCTTGGATCCCTCCTTCATAAAGCCAGGGATAAAGGTAGAATCACAGGGCTGATGACTCACCTTATCCTTGAAGGGATCACACATATACAGTATGCCGATGACACGGTGATCATGGTAGATCCCACAGTAGAGAACATCCGAAATCTGAAATTGATCCTTTACTGTTTTGAATTCCTATCGGGCCTTAAAATCAATTTTCATAAAAGTGAGGTGTTTATGCTTGGAGGGCGCAATGAGGAGGCGACTAAGTGGGCCAATATGTTGAATTGTAGACTAGGAGAATTCCCTATGACGTATCTTAGTATTCCTGTCTCAGACAAGGCTCTCCATATATCGGACTTTAGGGGTCTGGTGGACAAAATAAGGAAAAGACTAGATCCTTGTAAAGGTAGAAATAACTCGTCCGGGAGAAGATTGATTCTAACCAACATCTGTTTGAGTAGCCTTCCAATTTATATGATGGGTTTTTACCATCTGAGGGATACTGTCCACCGATCAATGGATTCGATCCGGACTAACTTCTTCTGGCAAGGTGCCAATCTGAAAGGACCTAGATGTCGCCTAGAGGGGGGGTGAATAGGCGTTCCTGAAAATTAACACAAACTTGCAGCGGAAATTAAAACTGTCAAAACCGAAACTTCCGGTTTTGCTTGGACAGTTAAAACAGACAGGAACAAATACAGAAACCGGAACATCCGGTTTTAAATACCGGAACGTTCGGTTTTCTCGGGGCAAAGAATTAAACCTGAACTTTGAGAATTCTCCCGAGAAACTTGCAAATCACTCCTAAAAGAGTATAAGGGACAAGATAGCTATTTGATTCACAGAGAATCAAGGGTTAGTCACAAGCACAAATAAATAAAATAAGAAATGCAAAGTAAAGCAAGGACACAAGGAATTGTTTCACCGAAGTTCAACGACTTGCTCCCAAGTCATCTACGTCTCCGTTGAGGAAGCTTGGGCTGCTCACAAAGCTAACTCCAAGCCAGGTCTCTTTCAACCACTTCCCTCGAATCACTATCTTGCTTCTTCCCTTGCGGAGGCGAAGCGGGCCTTCACAAACTTTCCTGTGGCACACCACAAGTTTAGTGTCTCACCAGGCGACGCCTAGCCGTCTAGGAGGCTTCACCTCCAAGAGCAACAAATGCTCATGGATTTGCAACTTGCTCAAGTGCTCAATGGATGGGAGTGCTCAATTGTGCTCTCAAATGCAATCTCTCTCAACCCAACACTTGGATTTCTCACAAATCACACAAGCCTCACAAAGAGGGGTTGGGGAGAGGTCTAGAATGCTTTGGCTTAGTTTAGGTCATGGGCAACACCAGCAGCTACCACTAAGGAGAGAGAGGAGGTATTTATACCACTTCCTAAAAAACTAGCCGTTGGGCTGAAACTGGGAAAACCGAAACTTCCGGTTTCGCAACCGAAACTTCCGGTTACTAACGCCCACTAGCCGTTAGACACAACTCTGGGAAACCGGAACTTCCGGTTCACCAAACCAGAACTTCCAGTTTGGGACCTCCGGCAAAGTGCCGGACACTCCGATGGTTAGAAACCTCGACTCTAGAGAGGGCTTCTCGAACACTCCGGTCAAGTACCGGACACTCCAGTGAAGACTTAGGCAATTTTGCTAGAAACTGTAAAAACCGGAACTTTCGGTTTGGCAAACCGAAACTTCTAGTTTTTTCTGTTTCAGCAAAACTTGTGAAAGTGTATGGCCATTGTGTTTCTCTCCTCTCACTTGGGTTTCCATGAGCACTGAGATTATATTTTAATCCATGTTGCACCTCCCTTGATAGAGCGGCATACCTATACTCAAGAATTAAATAAAAGCAATAAGCAACACTTCAGCTTCACTTCTTGAATCTTGCCACTTCTTCATAGAATTGCTTCTTAGGGTGAACAACATATGCTTTCCTTGAGCAACTCCATCTTGAGCTAGTAATCTTAGAAACTTTCAATCCATGTGATCAATATCCACTAAAATGCTTCCAAATTACTTCTTATCTTCTTTTTCAAATATCGACACTTAGCAAAAATATGATTCCTTGTAACTTGAAAGGTCCATCACGATTCAACTCAACTTGTCCTTCTCCGGTACTAAGGTTCTTCGGCGCCAAGACTCCTTCTTGTCCTTCTCCCTTTTCCGGTCCATCACGACACCGTCAAGTTAATCCTTCACCTTCTCACTAACTTGAGTCAAATGTTGCCTTGTATCTTTAATGAATGCTTCTTGAATTCTTTGATGTCAACTTCACAAACCAAAGGCCTTTTGGTTGAGATCTTAAATATAATCCATCATAATTCTTGATCTTATTTTTGCTTAACACAACATCTCTTGGCTTCCTTGACATCAACTTTAATCTTTGCAAGTCAAGTAGCTTCATGTAGAGATTTTTAATTTGATTCATCATAAGTCTTGATCTCTCTCTTGGCTTGTAACAACTTCACTTTGACTTGGGATCAATGTATTCTTGATTAAAAGGGATATGACAGTCATCATGAATCGAGATATTTCAATACTCTTTTAGAACTAACAATCTGCTTATCAACTCAACAAATAATGTTAGTCCTTTAATCATGTTGTCATTCAATTCACCAAAATACACTAAGGGTGTAGATGCACTTTCACAATCAGAGCTCTAAGTATCATATGCTGAATTGGGAAGCCCTAACAAAACCTAAGGACCATGGAGGCCTAGGGATCATGGATACTAAATTGATGAAACAGTGTTTATTAACCAAATGGATTTGAAAACTGTACTCCAATAGTGAAGATCTGGGTGCCGCTTAGTGAGAGCAAAATACATGCGGAGATGTGGAAGTTTCTTTAATTTCCGTACTCAAGGAACCTCACAATTTTGGCAGGGTTTACACAAGAATAAACATCTGCTTTTTCTTAACTTATACCAGATTTGTGGAGATGAGAATGAAACAGTAGCCAACTGTTTTAGGGGAGAGATTTGGCAGATCAGGTTTCGTAGGAATTTTGGGGATACTGAAGCCCGGGAATGGGCGGCTTTCTCTCATTTGGTAGAGGATTGGGAACCGGAAGATACAGATGATAAGATTACATGGCATTGGATAAAAGCAAGTCCTTCACCTCTAAATCTTTATACCGTTTTCTTTCCTTTGATGGCGTTTCTAGTAGATCTCTGAACAAGATTTGGTCATCCAAAGTTCCGCTTAAAGTGAAAATCTTTCTATGGCAGATGTACCATGATAGGCTCCCTAGTGGAGTTTGCCTTAAAACACGGGGTTGGAAGGGGAGTGACCGATGTGTTCTTTGTGGCCGTTTGGAAACAGTGGATCACATATTCTTTACTTGCTCACTGGCGAGATTTAATTGATGTGTCATTCGTGATGCTTTCGGCTGGGACCGAATCCCTAGTTCTATCATGGAGTTTTTGACTGGAGAGGAGGTTTTCAGTGTCAGCCCAACAAAATCTACTGGCTTTATGTTTTTTGCAGGTGTCTTTTGGGCCATGTGGAAATGCCGCAACAAGATGGCCATTGAGAAGAAATTCCCCTTCCCAACTGATGGTCTGTTTGCTGGTATCTCATTGTTACAGAAGCAGAAGGCCTTGCTGAAGGAGGTTCAGGCGCAGAAGATGGAGCAGGTCGCCGACGAGCTGGGAGAGATGCTGTACCATTTACCCGTGGCGCCTTGCAATTCTGATATAGTGGAACTCTGATATCTGTGACTAGGAGTCTGGCTGGTAAATCGTGAGGGTGTGGTTTCTGTGCTTTGATCGTGCTGAAGAATTTCTGTAATGGTGGCCGGTGATGTGGTGTCCGGGTTGCAATTTCAGGGGTTTTGAGTCTGGTTGCTAGCTAGTTTTTTGGTGCTCAATCCTGGGTGCTGTGATATTTGGCACGCTCTCTGCTGAGCTTTGTCAGGATGATTTAGTTGGACCTCGGTGAGCTCGTGTCTGGTGTTAGTTTGAGTCTGTACGGGAGTTGGTATCCCCAGCTGCTGTCAAACCTTATACCACTTTCTATAAAAGCCTTATACGACTTTCTATAAAAGCCGAGTTTTTCTCTGGTCAAAAGAAAAAAAACATCGCCCGGAGAGGTAGCGTCCACATAGTTGAGCGCCAGGTAGGCGACGCGGGGGCGCGCGCCGATCCCGACGCTGAAACGCGCCTGCAACGATCGAAACCGATCGGGTCAGGTAACGTAGGAAGCCGAACGAAAGAACCGGAGACGCGGAAGAGGATGACACTGAATAGAGCACGGAAACTGTACCTTGGAGATGAAGGCGGCGGCCACGTTTCAGGCGGAAGATGCTGCGGCGGGGACGGATGGCGAGTGGTCGCTCTCTGCGGCGAGGAGGCAGGCGATCGGCGGGTCGGCGGGGATGGTGAAAGGGTTCTCGAGGTCGAACTCGTAGCGGTAGGCGTACTCCTCCTGCCGCTCCCGCTGTCCCTTCGCCGCCATGTCTCGGCAGCGCCAGGACACACCGGGACCGGGTGGTGGGATTTATGCGGCCGGGGGAAGGCACCATAGCTGCGGCTCAGTGCTAGCACTAGCGTTGTCTGGTGGGTGATGTGCTCTTTCTGTAAGGGGTCGTGTTGGGGACAATGGTCCCAAAACGTGGGGATTTTGGGTTCTTTTTGTAACTAGAGCGGGAGAGAACACAGCAGATGATGCGGCTACCCGGCGTACACCGCACCGGTGCTTCACCCGCCGCTCACGACGGGCACAGCCTCACCTCATCGTCGCTTCTCTCCGTCTAGCTCACTCACCATGTCCATGAGTCCATCCTTCTGGCTCAGTGGCTCTGTCACTTCTCCATTAGACTTCCGGCATTACGAGGGGGCGTTATTAGAGATGTAAACTCACTCCGTCTCCAAGCCTAAAAGAGATACTCGCGCCCTGGTGATGCGGCTTCAGTCCACCGGCTGTGCCAATGACCCGGCCGAGCTGCTCGCGCGGTCGCGCCCCGTGAATGAAGTAACGCTTTCAGATAAATTCAACATTCTAAAGTTGAAACCGAAGGAAAGGTTCTTAAGCTTTCAACAGTTGACGGTTTCGAATGGAGCCAAATTACAGCACTATCATTGTTCGTGGCCACGTACTGAGCAATTGAGCTCAAGATCAAAAAGGTTCGTGGACGTGACAAAACAGAGATTTTCCATGTAAACAAAAAGAAAAACAGAGTTCTACAGCCTAGTATGGACCCGGAACGCGGAAGGACACTCGATCATCACCAGCCCTTGCCGATGAGCCAGAGCCAGTCGAGCACGACGCCGGAGAAGATGCCGCCGAGGAGGCAGACGACGAGCACGTTCCCGAGCGCGTTCTGCTCGGGGCCCTTGTACCCCTTGGGCGCCTCCATGAGCACGCACACCGTCAGGTACCCGTTGCTCAGGCCCAGCACCGACGTGAGCAGGATCATGTACCCCTGGTCGCCGTACTTGGCCGTGAAGTAGAACGCCGGCACCAGCAGGAACCGCGCCAGGATCGCCGCCGTCAGGCCCTTGCGGGAGGTCAGCTTCACGCGCTCGATCAGAGGGACGTACCGCCCGATCAGGTCCCACGCGTTGTACATCGCGATCAGCACCAGCGCGTACCTGCACGAATCCAAGAATCCTCGTCAGGAAATGGCGTTTCAGGCGCTCTGCTTCGGACTGAATTACAGAGTGGTCGTCGTATCACCATGATCCCAGGCTGTGCGATCCGGTGTCTTCGGACAAAAACCCAGGGAAGATCGACAGGGTCAGGACGTATATCAGGTAGATATTGAGGCAGTAGTCGATGTTCTCCATCAGCAGCTCTTTCGTGCTCAGACGCTTCTGTATCTGCGGGTCTTCCTCGGCCTGCATGAGACGTTAGTACATCAGAGGCTAAGCTGCAGGAGATGTGAAACCACTGGATGTCGGAGGATGTGCGTACTGCCTGTCCTTGCAGATCTATGCTGAGTCCTGCAGCGGCAAGGTCGCTGGCGACAGTCTTGCTGCCTTCAGCGGCCGCCTTGGACCGGTAGTACTTCACGATGGGCAGTTTGGGGAAGACGAACGCGTAGAGGAGAAGGCACAGAAGCTCGAAAAAGCATGTCACCGAGAAAAATATTACTGCAACAAGTAAAAATAAGATGGATTATTTGCAGATAGAGCATGACTTTTGTAGTTTGCAAAAAGTACAAGTTGTGAACATTCGCCCAAACACATAATATTTCTTTGTAGTTTGCTTGCTACTTTGTAAAATAATTCAGCAAAGAGAAACACAATCATTTTTTTTTTAAAAAAAAAAGAAAAAGTGCAGTACTACTAAATCTGCAAATATCTGATAACATTAGGACTCACTAGCTCCGATGCGAAGGCCGTCCTTTCTGTTCTCAAACGCTGCTTTAGTGATTAATCTAAGAGCTGATGTTAGAATTCCTGATGCAGCCAAACCCGCCAGGAACGACTGAAAACTCAATGCATGGACAGAACATAAGAGGTGAGATGAGTCTTTGAGACATAAAAGGATTACCATGATGACTGAAAACTGACAATGTGAGATGTTACCTGAATGAACTCTGGGCACATCAAGGAAAGATCACCAACCAATGCACCTTGACAATTGGCATCAGCTGCCCCAAAAACAGCACTGATTATGCACACACCAATGAAGACTCCAAGTCCACCTGCCCCTTTAGTGGCAACATCCAGCTACAGAAACAACGATAATTGCATGAGCGGATACAGTGACATATTAATTATCAATATTATATTCACCACATTTTCAAAATGAAAACATCCTTACAATTATCAGTGCGAAAGAACCGATGAAGAAAAGGGAAAATCCAGCTAGATTTCTCCGCCTTGTGTTCATCTTCGCCTCGTAGTATGTCATGATGCAGGTTATTCCAAAGGCAAACGGCTGGTAAACTAGTGTGAGGACTCTGGATGGGTGGTAATCCTGCAATCAGTAACAGTAAGCTATAAATAATTGTGTATTTGTTAAAATCTGAATATAGAAGTGAGATAAGGAAAAAATCCTTCTTAGCTTCTCAATTACCATGAATAATATTAGAAAAAACTGGTTGAACAAATGATCGATAAGTGGAGCATTAGGATGCTAAATGTTGAATCGAGAAGAAATCTTGATTTCCATTGTACCCAAGACTCAAAAAAATCAAGGACGCTTTTTACCAGGATAAATGAGCACGTTTTCTACTGATGTTACGGATACTAATTCAATCCAATCATCAAATGCGTTTCGCAAACATGCATGTACCGGGAATAGGACGACATAGTAATCTTCGATGGTGAGCATACTGTTCCATGCGAAGAGGCTTCCATTCCCCAAAATCCAACAGAGAAGCATACCAAGGAACTTCCCCTGTCAACGCGACAACCAAACAAAGCATGTGTATTAGTATGATCAATCCAATTACTTACTTACAGAATATAGGAAATTAAACGACGAAAGAAAGTACGTGTAGGTACCTTGACTTGAGGTGCCTCTGCACTAGCTACCTCGTTGCTCATGGTGGCTATGTTATCTTCAGCAGCACCTAGCAGAAGGAAGGGAAACCGACAAACATCATGCGACACGGATTCAGAAATCAGAATACGCAAGAGCTGGAAAATTTTGGAGCATCTGTCTGGTGTCATACAAAGTTGAAGTTTTCAAAGGAACGCACTTAAGGTCATTACGGTATAGGATGGCAGCCTAAAGATTGAAATTAGAAGGTAAAGTTCCCAATTTTATAATTTCGTCAACGGAAAAAAATAACGATCCCAAATTTGTCAAATCCGTGATGTCTTATAAGACTATAGACTAAGCTACTAGTCAACAACTCGTGGTCTCTCCACAAAAAAGAGTCCACGTCACACGCCATTCCGATTCAGCAGTTCATGAACCACATACGGGCCACGACTCTGCCGAGATAAGCATAAGCTTCGTCTCGCAAAGTGAACTTGGTAACTCTGCAACCAGAGGAGCAGATCGGTCGGTCTCCCCAGCTGGCGCACGGAACCCCAAAAAATTCGTCAGAAACGCGGAAAAGGAACCACTCTATGTGTGAGAAACGATCGGATTGCCAATCAGCGGGAAAAGGGAATCACTCTGCTGGATAAACGATCGGATTCCCGACTGTCTCCGTGCCGCGACAGGGGAGGCTGACGCGACAGGGGAGGCGCGCGGCTGGTGGAGGCGGCCTGGCCCAGGAAGGCAGTGCAACGGATGGAGGCGGCCCGGCCGCCGGCGCTTTTGCACGGAGAGGCGGCGCTGCAGATGGAGGCGGCTGCCACAGGGAAGAGGCCCAACGAGCCAGAACACTCACCGGCCGGTGCAGTGGGTCCCAGAGCGAGCGGCGGGGCGGCCGCCGAGATAGAACAGCGGCGCCGGAGTCGTCCTTGGAAGCCGGCGGAGGGTAACCACGCAAACTACCACGCCGGTCAGAGCGCGGTACCTGTATCCGCGTATATATAGCAGTTGAGAGTTTTAGCCAGTCGGAATCTCCAGCCTTTTCTGACTCTGGACTGGGCTCCTCCAGCTGTGAATCTTTGGATCCGGTTGCGCCGACGCGTGAGTGTGCGCGCGATGAGAGGAGGAGGCCCGATTATTTGCGATCGGAAAATCAGGACCGGCGTTCACACCGTCCCCACGGCGTCAACGATCGGAAACGTTATTCAACTCTCGTGCCGTATAAAATATTTCCGAGATAGTACTATGAACGCGTTGTTCGTTTTTTTTTTCAAGGAAAACATGTCGTTAAGTTTAATCATACACAAAACTGAATAAAATCCATACTACCTCAGCCTTTAAATTACTATTGCCATTGATTTTTAACAACATCTTTAACTATTTTTATGTTTTATAAATTGTATTTTATATTATTTTATTTAAAAAATAGAATAAATTGTATGATATTCATCACAACTTTTTTTTAAGTAACATGAATACGAGTAAAAAAATGATGTTAGAAGTGATAACACTTCAAGAATAGAAAGGACCTCCTCTTATCTTGGCTTTTTGCCTGCGACTTGGGACTATTTTTTCTCAGCTTATGATATCATCAGTTGCTTCCAAAGCCGCGACTCTTCCCACGCGCTTTCCATGGTCAAATACTGTGAACCTGTGAAATGTGATCTTCGTGGCACTCTTAAAGTAGAAAAGGTGGCGTCTGTTTTTCTCCGTCGGATTAACCTCCCTGGTTCAAAGCGTGAGGCATCTGGTCGCTATCGCTCTCTATTTTAAAATATAAGTATTTTTAAGTTTGAATAAAATTAAAAAAAAATTAACTTATATCAATAATATCTAAAAAATTACATAATTTTTAATATAAAAATATATTTTTTATAAAATTTTATTTAATAATAAATTTAAAAAATATATTTTTTATATGATAAAATATTATTAACTATACATTGTTAAGTGATTAAAATGATAAAAATTTGATTTTGACTAAATAAAAAATATTTATATTTTGAAATGAAGAGAGTAAAAAAAAATTGGAATCGCTTGCAATGACCGGTAGGTAATACAGGACGAAAACGTGCGACGCCGACTGCCTGTCGTTGTACACGCGGATGCCTTCGCTGGCTGAAACTGTTCCGATATCAGACTACATCAGGTAAGTTGAAGTGAGCAGTTCTTTAACCGGCATCAAGCTTTCTCATCAACAGGCAAATATGCTTCCTTTTAGCAAGGAATATGAAGATGTGCCTCTTCATCAGTTCAGTTTCAAGCCTCTTTTTTCATTTGTTTAAAATATGAACCAAACAGGAGAAAATATATAAAAAATGTTTAACAAGCATATCTGTAACAGTATAACTCATAAAATTGTACTACATTGGAACGTGCCTTTCCATTAGTTGGAACTAATTAAATCCCACTATGCTATAAAAAGAAGTTTAAGGGAAATGACTAGGAAAGAAAGGTTGCAATATAAGAAAAATAATGAGGCTAGATGAACCAACATAAAAATACTCTCTGAATTGTGAATAGGCCATCACATGGGAGTATTATAAAGATGCTTCGCTCCATATGTTGACTCCAGCGGATGGGATCACATCCACGTGACGCTGAGCAAGGAATATTATGATTTTAATAATATAAATTATATATATTATAAAATTATTTATTTCGATGAATTTAAAAGTACAAATACTAAGTTTTTTAATTTAACCTAATTTATAAAAACCATTGGTCAAACAAAAGCTAAAAATAAGTATCTAAGTAGTATGTAGTTACATACAAATATTTTATCGGAAGTACCCATAATTCACCAAAAATATCCATATTTCACCAAAAGTACCCATATTTAACTCGCGTGGACCTGAGCCTTGAACTCAGAGCGGTATGAATCTGATACCGGTGGGGGAGGGGTGGATTCGGTGTGGTATATGCTGGTATTGGATTACCGAGTAACGGATTACTGTACGCCGTACGTATAACCAAACAAACGGTAGTAACAGAGTGGCATACGGCTTGTCCGGGCCGGAAGGAGCATAGTTGGGCTTGTTGTATGGGCTGCTCTCTTGGGTTTTCTAAAGTTTCATGGGCTGTGGGTTCCATGACGATGCAGCTGAAATTGGCCTGCCCATCAAATAAGCCCAAATCAGGAACCCCATCACGCTGTCCACCAACGAATCAACGATTGATGCCGCTTTAACACGGGCCAGATCAGACAAAGCTCACTCAAATCTCACATAAATGATTTCTAAAAACTAAAAATAAATTTTTCCCATAAACCAATTCCCAAAGCAGAAAATGTGGATATAAATGTGCATCGTACAATCTCCACCGTCCAGCGTCAATCCAACGGCTGCCGTTTCCCAACGGGTCCCTCCTCGATCTTTGAGTTACTTCTTGATTCCCCCTGATGCTGTCAGAGAGCGGGCCCCACATCCTCCACTCGCCGAGCCTGTACCCACCGGTCCCGCACGACCGCGCTGCTCCCCCCCGCTTCGATCTAGCATTCCCGACCCCGCCGCCGACGGGCTGGAACCCTAGCCTTCCGCCACCATGCCGCCGCGCCGTGGGAGGGGGAGAGGGAGGGGGAGGGGCAAACCGAAGGCGAAAGCCACCGATGCTGAGCCCGTAGCGGAAACCGTTGAGGCTGAGGTCGAGGCCGAGGCCTCCAAGCCTGAGGAGGAGGCTGCCGAGAGCGACGGCGGCAAGGAGGTGGAGGAGGGATCCGAGAGCGATGAAGGCAAGAAGGAGGAGTCGGAGAGCGATGCTGAGGCCAAGGAGGAAGCCGGCGAGGGCGGAGCGGAGGGGATGGATGCGGAACCTGAACCGGAAGCCGACGACGCCAAGGCGGAGGCTGATGTCGGAGCCGCCGAGACGAGGGTCTCAGCTGACGCCTCGGAAACGGAGGATGAATCGGAAGGCGAGGAGGCCGGCTCCGAGCGCAAAGCGGATGCCAAGGATGCTGATCCGGAGGGCAAAGCGGAGGTGGCCGACGGCGAGAGCATAGAGGATGCCGACAAAACCGACGGCGAGAGCGAAGAGGAAGCCCCCGAGGCCGGCGGCGACAACGAAGACGCAGGGGAGGACTCCGACACCGAAGTTGATACGGCGGATGAAACAACCCCGCCTCCATCCCCTCCTGCCCGTGGCCGTCGCCGTAAGAGAGCGACCAGTCCCGACCCGGCTCCCGAGGAAGATGAAGAGGAGGAGGCGACCCCTGTGCAGCCGAGTCGCCGGCGCCAGCGGAAGTCGGGGGGCCGTGGTGACTCCTCACCTCCACCACCTGACCACCTCCGATGCCGCCGAAGTGATGGGAAGAAGTGGCGCTGCACAGGCCGTGCGCTCCCGACAGTCAGTTTCTGTAAGTACCACTACGCCAGGGTGAACAAGAGCAAGAAGCTGCCAGCGGACAACGAGGTCCTTGCGGTAACCCTTCAGCGGCAGAAGAACATGAGGAAGGGTAGGAGGAGAGCTAATCCCCCGGCATCGGCTCCGGCATCCACAAGAAGTCTCCCGAATGGACTGATGACGATCTCACCAGGTAGCAGTGGGCCTGCTGCTCTGTCGCCTGTGACAACTAAGGTTGGTGTTGATATTCCTGCCCTGATTCAGCGGTGCTACCGCTCCAAGAATGCTGAGCCAAGTCCGATTGGTCCAGTGAAGGTCATCTAGCTAATCTTCAATTGTTCTCCATTGTTTGTTTAGTTTGCTTTGTTTACTTTCTGTTGGCTCCTAACGTTTGTATGGATTAGGTTGTTCCCCACAGTATGGCAAAGGCAACACAGAGAGCATGCCATCGTTGTGGACTGAAGAAGGCAACACGTGTTTCCAATTGCAAAACTTGTGACAGAAACTTCTGCAACAGCTGTATCAACAAATGGTAAGTCTTTGGTTTACTTGTCACAGCTTCATTTGTCCGCTTGGTTGCCTTGCATCTTTCTGAACCAGTACACTACGAAGTCATGCTTAAGATCCTAATGTGCGCTTAGTTTTTTATTTCAAACTTCACTCCCATCTCCCAAGTATTGAGAATTTGGTTGATTGAATGACTTAGTGAATTTTATGTTGGTTAGTGGGTTCTGAGGATGTGGATCTCGAAGAAGAATCGATTATGCTGTTTGACTGAAGTTATTATCTTATCTTTGTGTAGTCTTGTCATGCTGTAGTTGTGATCTCAATCTTAGCTTTACTTTCTGTTCAGTTTATTACCAATTGCTGAAGGAAACTAGAGCTATGTTCCAATAAGGCTGTGGCTTGCTCGTGATCTTTATGCTGTGCCTTAGTTTCTCCAGCATAGTTGATTGTCGAGGCTGGGAATTCATGTGACAGAACCTTGATTTCTGGTGTCCTCCTCTTTTACTTTTTCTGTTTGTTATTTTTCCCCTTTTACTCTCTCTTTTTATTTTATTTTTCCTTTTTTTTTTTGTCTTTTTTCCCATCATGCTTTGCTTTTGGGATTTTGTCTCTAGCCTACCCCAACTTGCTTGGGACTAAAAGGCTTTGTCCAAAACCATCAGCAGTATATGGAAACTAATTAAATATGGATTGCTGGTAACATTTCATGATCTTAACTTTAGATAGGTACATGTCATCTTTCATTTTTTGTTCTGATTATTTGGAATAGCAAATATTGTTTGTGCTGCAACTGATTAATTTGTTATGTGGTATATATTATCAAATATATCATCAGTGTTACCTGAGTTTTTTTTCCCTCCCAGTGCATGTATTTGTATATTTCATATTTGGGGACACCACCATGGAAATATAACTTATTATGTATTATATATGTAGATGGAGCCTAGATCAGGATCACAAAAAGTAGCATGTGTGCGTCTATAAGGCATTCAAAGTCTTTATATCGACTATCAAGGTTGATAATCCGCGT